>RJWH01003881.1:52063-130159 GCA_004363575.1 Solenodon paradoxus | reverse complement strand
TTTTTTTTTTTTTGGGTGGGGGGCAGGATGAAGCAAATAATTGAGTGTGCTGACAGCTGGTAAGAAGCAGAAAGGAAGAGATCCCTTCATCTCAGCCTACGGAAAGCAGCAGAGGTTGCGGGAGGAGATATTGGTAAATGTGGTAGTTAGTGAATAAGTATTTGAGTGTCCGTAGGATGCTTAGTTCTGTACTCGGTGCTTGAGGGTACATATTAAAAATAGACATGGTCTGGTGCACAGTTTGTGGATCCTGTGATTTTTCGGAAAAGCTGACAAAGACTCGCCTGGTGCACTGCCCAATAACTATACAGATAAAAACCGTTCATACTGCCAACACAGTCATACAGAATATTGGCTATTATTTTCTCCCTCCACAAATGTGGGAGATAGATTGCCTGAGGCAAAATAGTATTTTACACATGGTTTCCCAAAAGCCCTGTGCATATTTAGAGCTCTTCTCAAAATGTTTGCATTTGTTCTTCCAAAAAGAAATTTGCATGACATTTTAGAATTGCATTCTGTCTAGAAAGCAAATCCTGGCTTTTCATATTTAAATTCAAAGCTTTCTGATGTAAAATCTGCCAGAAAAAATGTATGTTCCAAATTAGGTTCTTCTTAGAGCATAGCAGACTTTTTTTTTTTTTTTTTTTTTTGACCATTAAAATAAGTTTTGTGGGGGAAATTCCTAACATTATGCTGTCTTTCTTTCTTGGTTGAGAAAGTCATTGATGGTAACTCAAGGATCTGTCTAGCCTTCTACTTAAGAAAATTGACTGGATTCCATTTTGATGGCGCTTCCCAGAGACCAAGTCAAGTGCTGTTATTGGCCAGCTACTTGATGTCCCAGTAATGCCATGTGAAGGCCATTCACAGTATGTGAAAGCAGTAGTGAAAAAGTCTTTACTATTAAAGTAGTTGATGATCAATGTAATTAACAAAGATTAGGATACTACCTACATTGAATACAAAAGAATCTTGGTGACCCCTCAGATTCATCTTCTCAAGTGACTTCATTAGACACCATCATCAATGTCTTACACCCTTTGAATTTTTTGGGGGGGTTGGGGGGGGTCCAGTTTCATTCAGTTGTGTGTGAACAGTTACTCAACCTCCTTCCCTTTAAAACTGCAGCAAGTTTTTCTAGTTCTTTTATTTATTTATTTTAATATTCTCCAGGGTAGCGTTCCTACCATCGCTAATTCTAATGTGACTAGACTGAAGCTGCAGTAAGCTCCTGTGGCAGAGATCCAGTTGCTGAGAAGAGGAGTGGTAAGGTTACTCCGGGTGCTAGATTGTTGCAGAAAGTAGACTCCCTGCCTCCTTGTAGCCACACCCACATCTGGACTTGGTCATGCGACTGACTTTTGACCAGTGGGACAATAGCAAAGGTGAGGGGTGCAGAAGCTTGGAAGTGTGTATTTGGGTTCTCCTTCTCTTGCTGCTCTTTGGAACTCTGAGACCATCAGAGGATGAGACACCAGCAGCTCCAGCTGGAGTCCCTTTAGACCAGTCAGGATGACAGCCACTGGACATATGAAAAAGAGTTTGACCACAGTCAGTTTATTGACAGACTTCAGTGATCAGGGAGACAAGGTTGCTGGTTAACCTACAGGATATCCACAGACCAACCTTTTGGATTAGTTCATCACTACTATTTGTCTTAATATTACCTCATTTCTACTTTTATCTGTATTGTTTCTTTCCCTCTTCTCTCGTGATCTTCTTTTTCTACCTTCTTGAATTGGATGCTGATTTTACTAATTATTTTGAGAGCATTTTTATTTACTTCACACTGGTGGCTTCCCCCGGGCCAGCCTTGAACCCAGGGTATTTGACTTGATCCTTTGGAGGCAGTTGACCCAACTTCCGCTCCACGAGAGCGCACCTGATATTAGTGATATTTATTCTTTTCCAGAGGTTGAGAAAACCTCCTTGAAAGGTACACTAGAAAGGATTTGGTGTTGAGATGGATGTTGGGACTGAGACTGACAGAAGCATCACAAACAGCTCCCAGGTTTAAGAACGCCTTTAGCTGAGCATTGTTTTTGCTCTAAGGAGCCCAGATAGAGTAACTTCATTTGTGTCTGTGTAACAGAAATTGTTAGTAAATCTCCATCTGGTATCTCTTGTTATCTGTTTGTAAAATGAGCATAACAGCAGGACCAATCTAATAGGATTATTTGAGAATTAAATGAAATACTATGTGTCAAACATTTGACACGCATACAATGTTCGTTATTATTAGGTAGTCATACTGCTGATCCCATCCTAGGAATTTTTTCACTGAAAATAATGATGAACCTGGCAGTGTCTCCCACCCAATTGGGAATCAGAGGCTCAGTGTTGAATGAACTAAAATGCATCTAATCCAACCTACCTCATTTGTTCTTGGTTTATTAGATTGCTTGTATTTCATACTCATACTGGGTCCTTGTCATGTTCATTAGCTCTTGTCACTTGATGTCACTGTGCAGTGATTCTTCATGATCCCTTTCTGTTCTGAATGTGAAGGAATGGAGGCACCCAAGGGCGCAGGGAGTTTGCAGTGACGCTGGAATCAGAATGCTGTGGTATGCATCATTGTTTAAGTTCTTGAATACTTGATTTCTCCTGAAACGTTCCCTGGTCATTTGAAACATGAAATATAAGTGAAAACATATCGCCTTATTTTCAGTAGGCAGGGTATGACCTGCGCCCTCTGGATAGGTTCTGTTCATCCTGCATGTGCTTTCCACGTGGGACTAGGGGTGTCTGGGAGAGAGGCAGGCTCTTGACCCCTTAGTTTTAGGGAGGTGGCCCCTGAACCTCTGTCCCCGCGTGACATTGATAGTTCTTTGTTCTTGAAATTCCATTTCCCTTCCAGTCTGTTAAGTCATACCAGAGTTACTCTTCTTTCTATTGTAGGAAAGTTATTTCCCTTTTCCCTTTTGGGCTCTCTCAATAATTACAAGTTTTTATTTTAACACATTGCACAAGCATGAGGTCTGGTATGGGTACCAGCACTTGGAGCATTTTATTAGCTCCTATGCTGCCTCCAATAGGAATGGCCTTAATTTTCTCTGAGAAAGGTGGAAGGTATGCCTCGTTTCCGGACCCGGGGCTGCCACCGTCTATTGGACGGTGCCGCAAGCCCTGTTGGTGCCAGTGGTGAGGCTCTAAAGCTGATGAGAAGAGCTGGCTGGGGGAGATCCATCCATCATCTCTCTGTCAAGCAGTCCAAGTGGAGGGATTGCACCCTGTGCAGGGGGCGGAGTGCTGGGCATAGGCAGCTAAATGCTGCTCCCAGTAAGATGCCACCACATCCCCACTGCGATGACTACACCTAATTATTGTTGCCCCAGAGGCCACAGCTTATCTGTCCCACTGGCCGGTGGGAAAATTCCCGCGTGGTTTGCTGACATCACTGAAGCACTTTGTGGTCATGTCCCTTGGGTGCCCGCGCTCTGTAGAGTAGAAAGCGGCCCTCGCCTCGGTAGGTCTGTTTCTGCAGAGCACGGTGGAAAGGCAGGTATGCTCCGTGATTGGCTTGATCTCTCCAAATCTCTGAACAGCAAACCAACAACCGACTCACCAAAGGAGATGCTAAACCCTGGGATCTGCCTTTCTGTGCCTGAAGGGGGCTCCTGCCATCTTGAATTTGCAGAGCACAGAGCTGAGTTTCTTTCCCTATGTTTGCAAATGTCGTCAACTTTGGCAGCTCTCTTGATAGAAACTGTAAATCACCTTGCATTAAATAAGGTGTCTGATTTCGTTCTTCCATTTTGAACAAAATTTAGGTGTTGCACTTGACCGCTTAAAAGCCCTCTGCCCTGCCCCACACCCCGCCCCCCTGCCCCCAGGTCACTCATATAGCGTTTTGAGTTCATTGGGAGTGACGAGGAACTCTGTTGTGTTTTTTTCTTTTTCTTTTTCTTTCACAGAGAAGACCGTGTTCAAGCATAGCAGTAACTCTTGCCACTGAACTAATTTTGAGACGCCATGGTCAGTTTTCAGTCTCAGTTGCCATAAATATACAAGGGTCTTATTCTCCAAGTGCGCTAAGGAAAAAGTGTGATTACAGTTTCTTCCATGGCTGCCTCGATTTCGAGCCTGAAATTCTTTAAAAGCACCTTCCAGATTGGAGCGGTGGAGGGAAATTCCATCTGGGCAGTTCTCGGTGCAGGATCGGGGAGCGGTGCTAATGGGGAGGGGGTGGGGCGCGGAGAGTCTTACAGTTGGAAGAAATAACTACTTAAAGCAAATGCTAATGATTTAAAATGTTATTCCTTCTGTGCTTTTAGAAAAAAAATAAAATTAAAGTAATAAAGGCTCACAGCCTGTACCTCATCTCCAGTCACTCCACTGAAATTCCCACGAGGCTCTCGGCTCCCCTCTCCTCCCTTTAAAAATGGTGGACCTGGAACCACTTACAGGAGAGGTTTAATAAGAGGCAAATGTGTTTTATATTTTGTATCTTGTTAAGTGAAAAAAGATGGATTCTTGCAAGTAGTCTCTTGGTGCAGATTTGAGTGGTCTGTGCATGCGAACGTGGGGATGCGTTGCCAGCTAGCATCTTCTTTCTGGTCCCCTATGGCTACTTAAAATCCCCCCTCCCAGGCCACTCCCCCCACCCAGAGCCAGCAGAGATGAAATTGCTGCATTTGTAGAATGGATCTGCAGATCCAGGAAACTCGTTTCTATCCGATTTGCTGATAATTTACTCCTCATTTGATGGGAGTGGGAGGTTTTGCAAAAAGAAGAGGGAGGTGGGAAATCCTGTTTCAGTGCACAGAGCTCTTCCTCAAGGAAAGAGAGATTGTGGTGGAGGTTGGAAAGCATCATGATTGAGAGCAACAGAGAAATTAATAAAGATTTACGCAAAGGTTGTACATTTATGTGAGGAAAGGCAGGGAGAAACCTTGCACCTGTGACAAAGTAACGACAAAAAAGATCTTCACTAAAAGTAGCTCACTGGAAACTGGGTGAGGGAGAATAACTTAAAAATATATATGAATATATAAAATCTTAGATATATAATTTTACAATGAGACACATTCCCTTTCTGGTAATTTTTTTTTTTTTTTTTTTTTTTTATGACCTCTGGGTACCAGATAGTGCCATTCTTGCTGTCTGCTTTCACTATTCAGCATTGAGGAAACCCATTATATCTGTCTTTGATCCAGAGTTCGGGATTGCTAAAACTGATGGCCACAATTAAAGACAGTCCTGTTGAAAAGCTGACCTCTGTCTGCTCTCAACTGCATGTAAACTTTTCAATATGGATGTAATTTGGTATTAAATTACCCATGCTTTATTGCTTTTTAGTACAACCCTGTCTGTTGCCTTTTAAAGATAAAGGTAACATAAAAGAAAAATTGTGGTGTGTCCGCATAATTATGTAATTATAAACTTGTTTTCCTACATTCAGGAAACCCTTTGTGTGTGTGCATCTATTGAACAGTAAGACTGGTAGGACTGGAGAAGAAGCCTTGATATATTTTTTTTTCCTCCTGATCTGTTCAGCTTAGCCATATGCTGTGCAGGATCGGTCTTGTCTTTACCTGTTTTCATCTTGGCTTTCAGGGAGTAGTCTTAATTTCCAAGTGAAGTGGCTTGGTAAAAGGTGTTACCCCGTTTATTCTTTCGAATTAGCCAAACCAAAATGGAGTGAATCCTGGAGCTCTGAGCCCAAACCTGCCTGTTTCCAGAAAGGTTGTGCCTATCCCAGCAGCTTGGTAGTGTGTCTGGAAGGAGCGCATGGAGGTTTAAACCTCACTGGGTTTATAGTTAAAAATGATGGCTGTGATCTTAAAACTTCTGATGTTCTTGTTTGGGGTGAATTCAGTAGAGGGGACTGGGGCAGATTTCCTTTTCATGTGACAAAGCTGTCTGGGCCTCTGAGTTCTACCAGCTACCACGGTTATTTCAGCCACAAAGCGCATCAGCTATCATTAGAGTGTGATAGAGGTTTCTAGAATTGCATTTTTGGAATAGAGACAGAATAGCTGCTTGGAGAAAGAGCTGAAATCACAATCCCATTGTTAAGACTTGGAGGAAGACACACTTTCGGGCCTTGGGAAACGTGCAGTAATTCTTTGTATACATGGGCATTTTGAGCTTGCTTCCTCTTCTGCTTCATGACAGGACTTTCCAGTAGACACACATAAAAAGCCATGCAGATTAAAAAGCTGATATCAAAATGAACAACTGCAAGGGAAGCCCAACAGGCTACTCTAGATACCTTAAAACACAATCAAGCAAAGGTTACAAGTTTGGGGAAAACTGTCTGCCAAATGGAGACCAGTCCATCTCTCCCTCCTCGACAGACCTCCATTGAGTTATGTGTCTAGTCCGCTACCTCCCGCCAACCCCTATCCTCCGAGCACACTGAAGAGTTGCAGCCTGACCCATGTTGTAATTCATCTGGTTGCACTATAAAAATCGCATCCTGTGGAAAACATATGCTACATACACTTTTATTGGCTCTCATGCAAAGAAGTAATTCCAGAATAGCAAGGAAATGTTGAAAATAGATTCCATGCTGGATTTAACCTCCCCCCACCTATTACCCCCCCAGTATAACTGACTTCAGGGACTGAGACCAAAGGAAGGCTCAGCTTCAAGTAACCTTTTGTCAGACTACTGTTTGAATAGGCCTCTTCCTTTTTCTTTCACTCCATTGTCGTGGATCTTCTTTGTAAGGGTGTTGCTGGTAGCAGGCTGAGATGCCTAGGGTGTTAGATTCAGGATTGAACTATGGGGTTAGATCTGAGCCCACCAAGATGATAGGCACTAACCCCATATGGCTATTGATGTTTAAATTAATTAAAATTATATGAAGTATTCAGTTCCTCGCATACTTAGTAATCACTAGACCGATGGAGCTAGTGGCTACCATCTTGGATAGTTCCAAAAGTGGAGCATTTCTATCAATTCAGAAAATTCTATTGGAAAAAGTGCCGGGCTGGTTAGACCTGGAACATCAGCTCCTCTCACATCTTGGCTAAGTCCACTGCATGTAAGTTTATTCATCTGTGAAATGGGGCTAGTCATAGTGTCTACTTCTTGAAGTGATTGTTAGGATAATTAAATGAGATAATACATTAGCATGCTTAGGAAAGTATCTGGAAAAGCACTGTTCAATAGAGTTTTCAGCAATGATGGAATTGTAGTAACGGTGACTGGAATACTAGTTTTAATTGTGTTTGCTTTTAGTTAACATATCCACACGCAGCAGGGCTGCTTTAATGGACAGTGTAGGTCAAGAACAGAGCCTGCTCAGTACAACATTCCCTTGTTTCTGTTGACTTTTACCAACTTGGGAGAAAGATGGGTAATGAGGCATCACAGGTTTGTTTTGAGGTTTGAATGAGAGGATGTTTATGAAAGCACTTGAAAATATTACATATGTGACATATTTTTTTTAACCATGCATTAAATTTATTTACAAATATGAGACTTCTGTTAACAGAAGAATTATATCTAGGAATCATAAGGCATTATGACCTAGTAATGGACCAAACAATAAATTTGTCTTCTGTTTAAATGTGCCAGTAAGTTTGAATTCTGAGGGAGCTAAAAAGTTGTTAGTTCAGAAGACAAGTGAGAGGATCATTATTTTTCTTTTTGTCCCACTTAATTTCATGAGTTACCCACAAATACATAGATTGAATTTGATATTTTTTTCGAAGGTCATTGGGTCAGCTGTGTTCTTTTCTGGTAGGAAACATTTCATCTGGCAGTAATCGTGCTGCTTTTTGCAGGTAGTCAGAAGTTTGGGGAAACAAAGAATCTTCTTTTTTTTTCAGGGTAGCTGCTTGAAGCTAACTAACGGAAAAGACTGTCTTAGGTGCTAAAATAAAGGGTTTTAGCCTCATTTGCAAAGCAAGCAGATCTGCTTTGGATTTCCTTGCTTGCAGAATTAGTTTGGAGTGGCGTCTACAGAACCCCGTTGGCTCTTGATTCTGTGTGCTCTTTTCTGGTGGTGTTCTGCTGGCCCAACAAAATCAGAAGCTTCCTGAAGGCAAAGTCCAGGATCTCATACTCCCTGAAATCTAGCACAGTGCTGTCAGGTAGGTATTCTGTAATGATGTGTTGACTTATTGATTTTTCTCTCTTGCTTTTTTTTTTTTTTTTTTTGGATAGCACCAAATTTTATTATGTTTGTGACACAGTGAATATTCATAAGCCCTCTGTGGCAATGACTAATGGTTCTGCATTTATTTATACTCAGAACCTCTGGTGGTGGTGTGGCCTCCCAAGGACTCTAATAGGGAGTCCTGATTTTAGAAAAATCAGACCACTGGGGGACATCAACATTGTCTACCACCTCCAGCCCCTTTGTGTTTCTTTTGAGGAAAGATACAAGAATGAAGGTGAGTAGGCAGGCAGAGAGGAAGAGAGGGGAGGAAGCATGTTATTTTATTTTATTTTATTTTATTTTATTTTATTTTATTTTATTTTATTTTATTTTATTTTATTTTATTTTACTTAGTTGTTCATCTTGGTTGGTCTCCTGGGCCCCAGGGACCTTGGGATGTATGTGGACTCTGCCCAGTGAACTAAACCACTCGGCCATCAGGGCTCACCCACCACCCCTTCATACATCACTTGTTTTTATCAATATAGGAGCACTCTGACCTTTCTAATCTTCGGAAGCATATTCCATTTTATCCTGGAACATTTGGTAAAAATTAGTGGGGTGTATTTAAAAAAATCATTATCGATTAAAAGGGGGTATGCATGAGAGGTTGCAATTTGGGATCACTCTTAAGATCCAGTTTTGTAAGATTTGTGAATAATTTAACTCCACCTACTAAAATATTCCACTGATGGTCTTCATCCATACCCATTTTAGCATTTCTTTGACTTAAACATTTTTTTTTTAGAAATTCATCAGAAGTTCAATTGTAAAAGAAATACTCCTACTTAAATAGTCTTGGGCCTGAATGTGGAATTTAGAGTTGAAAGGGACCTTGGAGCTCAAATGGTCTGGTACTACAGAGGTTAATTAACTGACTCACAATTACCCAGAGCCAAGATCAAGTTCAGTTTGATTCTGAAGGGCCCACTTTACCTTCCGGTGTAGACACAAGACAGGCTTTGCTTCCATAAAAATGCATCATGAGCTCAATGCTGGTTTAACCCCAATTGTTATCATTGTTCTACCTTGTGGGCCCTTTGCTACCTTTTTGTTATTCCCTAACTCCTCACTGAGATTACTTCATTTAAATGTCATCGCCCAGCTCTAAAACATGCTTTCAAAATAACTGTGGTGGCCATGGGTACAAAGTATGGGGAGAAAAAAAGGAAGCAGTAGAAGCCAACTTCTATTTGATGTGCAGACACGCTTCAGTCCACTGGGCCCCTGGCGGAGGTGCTGAGGCGGCTTTACAACCAGGCCCGGACATCCCAGCTGTCAGGCGGGGGGACTGCCATTGCCACTGGCAGGGTTGAGCCTTTGGAGGTATTTGGGTCAGTTGGTGGAGTAGGATCAGAGAAAAGGTGTACAAAGTGAGATGAAGCACTGGGGTCTATAAGCTAAAGTCTTACGTTGCAAGGTGGGGTGGGGGAGTTTCCTGGCATTAGACAGAGAGAAGATCAGAGTGAGTTAATAAGTTTGGGGTGCTGGCGACTGAAACCAGATCACTGGTAGCTGTCAGCTGGAGAGGGGCGTTATCCCAGGTGGATGGTGACCTGGTCAGCTCTGTGACAGCTTGTGCCTTAGTCTCCAATTCTCTCCACCCCGGGTCCCTTTTTTTCAATCCTTTGTCAAAAGACTGAAGGGTTGGCCTTTTCTCCCCCATGCTGTTACAGGTAAAGGCAGAGGCTGATGGTGCCAGCCTTAATTCCCCAAAGAAAAGGAGATCCAGATGTATGTGAATACCTTTAGTTCTGAAACAAGAAAAGATAAAACAGGTTGCATTCATGTATTCATGAAGCGGGCAGTGTGTGTATTGAGAATTTTGTACAAACTCCCGTATTGTTCCGTCCTCTTATTTCTGAAGACCCTGTGCTCATTTCCCCTCAATGACATAAAAGCAGTTTTAGCACAACTGAATTTTCAGATTTGAAATGTATTATCCATAGTCGGAAAACGCCGTGTGTGTGTGTGTGCGCGTGTGCGACAAGTTGATTAGGAGATCAGTGTGATTCTACTGGGAATGAAAGTTTTTTTCTGGTTTATGAGATTGTTGGTTTTTTTCTTTGTAAAACTAAAGGATCTCTTCTAGCTAGGAGATATGTGGTCACAGGTCAAAATTTTGACATCTTGATAAAGATGGTGAGCTGTGACAAACAGCCAGTTTTCCTTCCTTGGTCCGTATTACTTGTCTTGCTTTTCCACTGACAGATGTTCTATCTTTGATAACTGGGAGGACAACTTGGATGGGGGCTGGGCACACACTGGGCATAGAAACAGTGGTTCTCAAGTGTTGTGTGTCGATGAATCACCCCGGAGACTCATTAGAATAAAGAAGACCATTGTGTTTCAGTGGACTTGGAACGTGGCCCAGGAATCTGCCTTCCTTCTTGCCTTCATTCCTGCCTGCACCTTTCCCTTAAAAAAAAATATTAATATCCGACTCTTTACAGGAAAAATATTGCTGACCTCTGGTTTAGGAAAAGAGAGAGATTTTCCAACTTGTTGATATAGGTCAATGTGTATAAAACACATACCTATATACATATATAGATACACATACACATGAATATTCAGTACACAAACAGTACACCTGTAAGTGGTATTTTGAGCGCCTAGTGTAGTTTATCCATATAAATATACTTAAAAGTGATGATGGTTTGGTTCATGGGCTAGTGGTTGAGTTTGTGGCCTTGTCTCAGTAATTAGCAGGGAGAACAGTCACATAGGAATTAGTCACGTTGTCTCTGTGGTTACACAGACCGTGCTCAGGAGCTGGCTCTCTGGCATGTTGGACTTGTGACTGTGGTCAGGTCACGTTAGTTTTCTAAGCCTTAGTTCTCTAAGCTGTGAAAAGGGGTTATAGTACCTGTTCCTGGGGTCTGAGGGTTAAGAGAGAGGACGTGAAGGAGGGTGCTGTGTTTGTCAGGCATGTATCAAGAACCCAGCCAACGTCAGCTCTTTGACTTCCCCACACCCTCAGCTGTCACACCTGAGTGCACACCCTACTACTGAACCGTGGTGTCTCCAGGTTAACAGGCTGTGCTGTTGCACCTATTTGGGGGCCCTGTAGCCCCAAGTTCAGAATTCTGGACAGCGAAGATCATGAGTCTGTTGATTGTGAAGTAGGCATTTTTGGAGGCCTGATCTTCTTTTATTAAACGTCACTTCCAATTTTCCCCTCGAAGACACAATTTCAAGGAGATGCCTTTGGAAGTGGTTATTCTAGTCTCTTTAAAAAAAAAATTACTTAATTGTAGCCATGAAACCCCATTTCCTCATCAAAAGTTCCATCCAGCAGCAGCCAGTCAATGCCAAATTAAGATAAGGACTGTGAAGAACCGTCTGCTTTGTTACACTTTCTTCACTCTACCAGTGACTCACTGGTGGTGGGTATGATACAAATGCACATTTCATATGCAGTTGTGAAAAGATATACCTGCACTCCAATGGCAGTTTTCTTTCTGCTCTGCTTATTAATAGCTCTGGCATAAGTCAGAAAAAATGGAAAACCCCAAACCTGAAAACACAGAACTCAGATTAAACACTATCTTTGTCTTGTTTAGAAAGGAGGTTGAGTTTATCTGTGAGTGAGGAAAGAACAAAGGAAGTGATATCATCATCACCATCATTGCAGATCTCTCCTGTACGCGCTGAGTACAAGGTTCTCTCTGGGTGGTGGGCACACCCCTCTGCCTTGACTCTTAGTCAGTAATGATCAGTAGGGAGGATATTACTTCCCTACCAGGGATGTTTTGGGCTGTCTCGGGTGTGGTGGGGTAGAGACAGGCAGGCACCTGGCATCTGGTATGTGAAGATTGTGGTGCTAATTGTGTTGACCACATATTTTTGAGTCTTTAAAATGTTTCGAATTTTTATATTAAGTAGTTCAAATAAAATACAAAAGTAATACTCATTACCTACTACCGAACTTTACCATATTTTTGCCATCTTTGTTTCACTTGCTAGTGAAAAAATAGGACATGGCAGATATCCAAATCCCCTCTCTTCCTTCCTGGATAGCTACTACTCTAATTTTGTTTATATCATTCCAGGGAGTGATTTATAGTGTCCTCCACTACCCAAAAGTAGAACGTTCCTGTTTCGTAAGTTATTTTGGGGCTCTGGTAATCCTCACAAATGTTTAATATAAATGACATTCCCAGACTCAAGAAATAATCTACCAAATCATACCAAATTGCAAAGTTTTATTTTCACATAGTGGGCAAGAGAAACCTGTAATAGAGCTTAGAAATAATGCATTGCTTTAAATATAAACAAATTCCTGCACTTTGTTCACTGCTACATTTTTGAGATGTATTCAGGTTTAAACTTTTAGAAATAATTTATACTTTTATTGGAGTATTCTACTAAATGTAAACTAGTTCATCTATTCCTGTTTAGATGTACATTTAGTTTCTGCCTCATTTTTCTGTGATAAACATGCTGGAGTAAACTTCGTTTTAAAGGAAAGGTACAGAAATGAAGGCTTGTAGACAGGCAGGCAGGAAGACAGGGGAGGAAGAAGTTTTTTATTCATGTCATTGATTTGCTCATCTTCGTTGTTTCCCCTGATCCCAGGTCCTTGGGATGCACGTGGAGTGCATTTGGCTTGAGGCGGTAGACCAACCGCTATACCACCAGGGCCCAAAACATTTTTATTCTATGGACTCTGGAGCTTGTGAAGCCACTGCTCATGGAGCGCTAGAAACGGTGTGCACATTTTCATGTTAATAGGAATTGCCAAATGTCTTCCCCCAATTAGATATAAAAGTTCAGATTTTTCCCCTTAATGATGCTGGGTGCTCTCCGGCATACTTATTTTTTCAACCAGTCTGGTGGGTTGAAGATGACATTTTAGTATGTTTAATTTGCCTTTCTGTGGCTACTAGTGAATTGGAATATCTTTTCATAAATTTACTGCTCGTTTGGAGTTCTTACTCTGTTAATTGCCTGTTCATTTCCTTTGCCCAATTTTTTTCCTATCAAGTTTTTTCTTAAAAATATATATAGGAATTTCTCCGATGTTCTGGTCAGAATACTTTGCTAGTTGTGTCTCTGGAAAACATCTCTATCTGCTCCATGTCTTGTCTTCTCACTAGGCTCCTTGCGTGTTTTGTCCTACAGAAGTTTTAAATTTTAGTGCAAGCCATACGGTCAGCCGTTCCCTTTGTGGTTTTTGCTTCTTTTGTGGCTTATTTAAAACATTCCTCCCAGAGGGGTTGTCAGAAAGATATTCTCCTCGGGTTGATTCTTCACATTGGATGATTTTTGCTTGGTCACATTTAAATATTTAATCTATGTGCAATTTATTCTTTTTTCCATTTTGGGAAAAAAAGTGATTTAATTTTCTACTCTCTAATGGATGGTTGATTGTCCTAGAGCCATTCGTTGTAAAGTTCATGATTTGTCTCATTGATTCGCAGGGCAGGTCATATACCAAGTGTCCATATGTCCTCGAAACCGTTGCAAGTTTTCCATGTCTGTCTCTATCTTAATATGAGATGATTGCAATTTCTAGTTGTTGAATAAGCCTTGCTATCAGGTGCAATGAGACCCTTCCCTTTGAATCCCTCTTTCTAGAAGTCGATGGGGCTATTTTTGACATTGCTTTCTTCTGAATTTTAAGATCAGCTGGTCAATCCCTAAGAAATGTTCTGCTGGGGGTTTTGCTGGGTGTTGTTTATAGTTCAGGGATTATTTTAAGGAAAAATTTCATCTTATAATAGAATCTTGCAGTCCATGAACAAAGAAGTCTCTAGGTGTTCAAGTCTTTTGTTGAGTCTTCAGGTCTTTATGTGTATATGTATGTGTGCATGTATGTGTGTGTATGTGTGTATAAATCTCTATCAGACATTTGCCAAATAGCTCCCACTGCTTGTAAACATGATGAGTAACTTAGGCCATTATTTTTATTTTTTTTTAAGCAAGAGTGTCATATTTTTGGTGCTTACATAGCAGGTACCCGGTACACATTTAATTCATCTGTAGAAATGCGGTTGGACTTTCTTCTGAAGGCAGGCAGACCAGTTGATTGATATTTACCCCAGTTCATTTTCTGCTTGCTCTGTTTCTTCAGAGGACTCAGACTGCAACCGGGCATGGCATTTTGGGAATGTTGGGAATGTCGCGGAGACACCTGCCGACTTCTTTCTCTTCAGATGTGCTTGGTTTACTGCTTCCCACAGACCTCCCCAGCACCTGCGGAAATGTCTGAGTGGCTGATTGTTCCTGATCAAGGGCCAAAGGCATAGGCAGAGTGGTGAGGTGGTGGCTCTATGCGGCCCACCCTTGGTCACGTCTGGCTGCTGCTCTCCTCCTTTCCGCTGAGCCTGGGGGACATGACTGTGCTGGTGTTGGTTGCCAGTAGCTCTTTGTCAAGAAAAGTCAAGCAAAACCAGTTGGCCACATTATTTTGTTTCCTGAAAGATCATTTCTTTGGATAGCTTCCCTCAACCTCTCCTTTTATTTGTACTTTCATCTGTCATGACCCTGACCTTTGCAGCCGAGGGCTCCCATCATGGGCTGTGGATGAGTTTGAAAGCTGCTGGGTCAGGACCTGGGACAGAAGAGGGCTGAGGTGTTAACTCTGCCTCAGGTCATCGGCTTCCCAGGTGTTCATCATGAATTCTCTAAAATGCTGATTCTCCCCCCCCCCATTAAAATGTGTATCAGATAAAGTAAGCAATAAAACCCAGATGATTGGCGGATAAACTGTACTATCTCCTGTTCACATGCATTAGAATAAAATGTATAGTTTTAGCCTGACGTGCTACTAGAATCTTTTTTCCTAGAGTCTTAAAAACAATGCCTTGGTTTCCATGGCTTACATTTAGTTCTTTCAACACACTTGGGCCAAGTAAGATGTCTTCGGTTGACTTGAATTAGTAAATGTTTGGTTATTTCACAGTTTTATAAATGAAGTTTTATAGATGTTTTTGTCTGAGCTTTTTTTTTTCCCAACAAATTTTGTAAAGCATTAAAAAAAAAAAATCTCTGAATTATTCAGAAGTTAAATTACTCGGATAGTTAAATAATAACTTTTGGCTTATCTGTCAAAGATATAGTTTTATGGGGCTTTATCCCTAACTGTACTAAACAGAAACCATTAAAATACAAAATGAAGCTTGTTTTTCATTAAAAAAAAAAAAAAAAAGAATTGGTAACACTTGCAATATGTAAACACTGTTGCCTGGTAAATTATCATCAGATTGCAGTTGTAGTGCATATTGCATTGTGCTAATGGTGAAAGACCCGTTTCTAGCATGTCATTGTAGGCTCTGAGTAGGCAGGGTCTGTTACTGCTAAAAGATGTTGTGCTCAGAATTTGCAACAGACCAAGGAGTAATTGGACTTGGGAGGGGGTGGCTAGAATTGTAGAGAGGCGTTTCTTTTTTTGAGAAATACTGAAATGTTAGACTTTAACTCTTTGGGGGCAAAATGTGTTACAAACCCTCCATTTTTACTAATTTAAAAAGTATTTTTCCATGCCACCAAATTCATTTCTCTGTGTACCCTTGGCTTTACAACAGGACCAACTATAGGAGCAGGTGAAGTTTGCAGAAGGAAGTTTTTCTCTTTGTGCTCCATTATCACTGCAGATAACACAAGAAGTGAATGTTCCTGGAAATAATTTTTGAAGCAGATGCTTTTTGTTGTATTCTCGTGTTTTTCACTCGGAGGATGCAACTGTGATTCTGATAGATCCACTAGTGGGCGCTGCAGGGCTTCCAACTTTTCTGTAGATTTTTTATCTGGGCACAGTATTAAGAAAAAAAAAAATCGTATAGTGAATTGTGAGTGTCCCTTAAGAGCTACTGTCCTGTCAAGAAAGACACCAAAAATACATTCGGAAGATTATGCTACTGAAATTATTTACTAAAATTTTAGAATAGAATAATGTGCTTGAGAGTACACCTCAGTTTTGGCTGGCATTCATTTAGGTTTGTGAATTGTCACATTATTCTTGTTTGATAGGCATATATGTTGAATTCCACATTATGCAGAAAGGGAAAGGTACTTAATGCCATAGTACGAATTAACAATATTTATTAGGCGAAAACCCTGCCTTTTCCTATTAGAGAAAAACATTTAACATGCTGGTTTTATGTAATGTTGAGTATGAGGCACTGCAGTTGTGGCTAAGATGTCTATTTGATATTTAGGGAAAAATTTGATGCTTTAATAAGGGAATCCTCTGTCTCCCTCATCCATCATCCGCCATCTTCATCCATCCAAACACCACTGTAAATTTGTCAGACCCTTTTCCATATTCAGTACTTGTATAAATAATGACTGCTGTGATTTGAAAGAAGGGAAATGTGCACTTTCTGACTATGTTATATATCGGATCACTGTCATGGCGCCATCTCCTAGTTTTTGTTTTGCATTGCTTAGCCTCAGTACATATAATTTAAGCCCCAGAGCCAAAGGACATTTTTGTAAGCTGACCCTTATTGTGGTTAGTACTTGCCAAAATGAAATTAGTTTTTTTGGGGGGAGGGTTCCTCCAGCAGACGAAACAGCTTCTGCTCCATTACCAAGCTTTTATCATTGCCTATCGCCTCTCTTTCTCTCCTCTGCTGTCTCAGGGATTAAGCAGGTTCCCTGCAATATTCTGAAATTAATCAAAGCCAGCCAAACCCCACGCCTTATTATCCATCCCAGGAAGAGAGTAGTTTCCACAATCCAGACCGCTTTGTGATGTTGTCCAGTTGTGCAACTAGAATTTTATTATCTTAAAAAAAAAGGTTCTGGTTTTCATACAATGGAAGCTATTCATGTTAAACTTGTACGAGCAATGGATCGCTCCATGTGAATGTGACAAAGGATCTGAATTTAACCGATAGGCTGTTTCCCTTATTTAAATACAGAACTGATGGGTGAACAATGTCCATTTCTTTTCTTTGATTTTTAGCTTAACAGAATAGTGATACGTCCTCAGTGCGGTGCGCGTTATGGAAGCTTTCTCTGCAATGAGATGGGAACAAACTTTCAGGATGCTTATCCAGGCCAGACCTTGTGTCCTAGCTCATCTTTTTATAATCATGCTCTACAGATGATTTTGTTCCCCACTAAATTAGTGGCCATTGTACAGATTGCAGACACTTAGTTTGATTGAAAGTAATAAAAGGAGATTATCCACTGGGTTGGTTGAGTGAAGGTTCTGATTTGACCCACTGCCTGGAGAGAAAAGAATTAATCTTATAAACCCGACTCACTTCTGCCATGCTTTGAAAAACTGCCAGGAATGCATTAGATCTCTTTTGTCTTAAGTTCAGTGCCACCGAAGGTCGAGAGGGTGGTATCAACCTGTGATCCAGGAGGACAGTGGTCGGGGTGATGTGTTTTGAATGACACCTTGAACTGTGAAGGGTGATTTCTCTTCCTCCTTGGGGAGACTCTCAGCACCACAATTTTGAATTTGAGAAGGAAGAGGAGGAGAATGGTTTTTATTTATTAAGTATGTTGTTGGTCCCAGGCACTGTTTTAGATTTTGTTTAGAATCTAAACTTATTTCGATGACAAATGTTTTTGTACACTATCCTCATGAAATAGAATAGTATTATGTTTACTTACTGGGTGTGGAAATGGGTACAAAGGCATGAAGTGCATGGTCCTACAGCTGATAGGTGGGTGGGTCTTTAAGATTCAAATCCCAGCTTTTATTTCTCCCCTCCCACACATTTGCTTGTAAACATCATGATCTTATGTGTCCTAGGAGCCAGCAAAAATGTGAGGTATTAACTCCAGAAAACAGAGTGAGAAGCCGCTTACTCAGCGTCGGGTTGGCCCAGGGAGGCACTCAGAAAAAATGCATGGATGAAAAAGCACCTCACTGATATTAGAGAAGAAGCTTTTGTCCTTTTCAGGACCTAGCTTGGCGAACTGGGAAGGGCACAGTTTTGTAGCGAGCCAGACCTGGGTGTATGTATCCTCATTTTTCCTTTCCTCACTGCTGGGTGCACTCTTTAACCTCTCATCCCTGGTTTCTGCCATCAAAACATGCCTGGTAGGTGGCTGGGAGCCTGGGGAAGATGGACTGGCAAGCATCGAATGGCAGCTGCTAGCATGAAGGACTCCAGAAAGATTTGACAGGTTACCTTGACTGGGAATTTGGAGGCTGGGGATGGTATCTGACACAGTAGAAGGTAGAGGGAGCTTCCCATCAGTCATATTGGAGGAATCTTGATGGTCGCTCATCCAGTGGAAAATCCCAACTTAGGAGAACAAAGACTCAAGCCTACTTAAATAGCTTGGGACCCCTACAAAGACCACCCTTCTGCAAGCTCTTTTCAGGATGTGCATTAGGCAACACGGTTATGTCAGCTCCGCTCTTTATTTTGGCTGCGTGATTTCAGAGGCGTGTCTGGAAGAACAGTCAGTGACTCCGTCGTCTTTGCGGGAGGCAGCCCTGGTCTACTGGGGCAAGTCCTACACCCTCATCTCTCGCTTCCTTTCCTCTCATCCTTTGTGTTTGATTTTTGTCTGTTGTGGGCTAGAGCACACGAGAGACAGGGAGCAAAAACAGCGAAGTGTGTCGCCCCAACTCCTTCCATTCCTTCAGGTTCTCCAGGTCGCTCTGTCTATGGGCATATTCCTCTGGTGACTGACCTCGTGTTGTCTTCATTATCAGTGGTCGCCATCCAGGTGCCCAGAAACTTGAGATCTGGTAGGTTAGAACGATGCAGGGAACAGCTAAGGGTTAAGAACATCAAGAGGACAAGTGACATGTAATCAGGCTGGGAGGCCTTCTGGGCTTTCCTCTGGCTCCTCCAGCCCAGAGCTGCTTTGCGAGTTGAACCCAGACATTGGAGCATCTGTCGACGCCCAGTGTGCGTGTGCGCTGTGCTGTGAATGTGTGTTGTGTGCACACACTCGGAATTTAGTAGGAATGTCTTCATTATCCAGGAATGGTGTCTTGTCTACTTGGTTCCAGCGTCTGTGGGACCATTCTGACATTTCTGACGTTGTTCTTCAGGTAATGCCAACCTAAAGAAAACCACTCCTGCCCTGCTTGTCTGACAGAGACAGGTTAGCGCCTGCTCTAACCTGGGGCTTTAGAAGAAGCCAGTCGACCACTGGGTGATCAGATCAAAGACTGATCTTTTGGTCTTTCCTTCCTAAACCTCAAAAGTTTTCATCTACCATCAAGATAAACTTCATGGAGATGAGGATCTTGGGTAGAACAGTTCAGTGTCCTCTTAATTTCTGACCTTTAGGACCATGATGGGGCCTTTGCTCTTCCAGTCCCCTTGCTGGGTCTCTTGGGGTGCGGGTGTGATGTGTATGGTCTGTGGAGCCCCCTGCGTGTCTGGCTCGTGTTTTGCTTGACAGCTTCAAGGGCATCCTTGTTGCATGCAGACCGTGCCGGTTTCTTCCATTCTCATCCCTTCCGAGGGAAGGAATTGGACCAGAAAGGCCTGAGCAGGGGGCCCTGGTGTCAGGCTGTGGCCCTTCTCCCCCTTCCCCTCTTGCTTGTCTCTTCCCCAGAGTGGAGCTCCTGGCCTGCAAGTTGTTCTGCAGATGGCGAGGCAGCAGACACCCAGCTGGGCTGATTTAACCCACAGAGCGTTTGTGTTTGTGTTTGACAGCCAAGACAGGGAGCAGGAAAACTGTTTTCGTTGGGATCAGCCTCAGTTGTTTCTCCAAAAGCAGTGGGTGGAACGGCTCCTCTGTTTCTGGAGACGCACGATGCTGCAGAGTGAAGCCTGGACGAAAGACAGATGTATTATCTAGGAAGGAATTCTGGCCCTTCTTCCAAAGAATGCTCAGCCATTGCCTGTGCCAGCAAGTGAAACGGCCCTTCCCTGCTCTGTTTGTGGAGAGAATATTTCTGGAGGAGGATGAACCAAAACACAACCTGTAACAGGAACCCACCTTTGCCCTAAAAAGCCAGTGGCCAGTGTCAGAGAAATCCATTTCTCAGACGAGGCTGTAGAGGCGCAGAGACATGAACTAGGGCAGCACTTCTCTAAATTGAAAAGATTCACAAAGTGCCTGAGGATCTTGCTATGATTGCAGATTTCAGTTTGGGAACTTTGATGCAAGACCTGAGAATTTGTTTCTCGCACGCGGCTGGCGAGACCGAGGCTGTTGCCTGGGCTCCTGTGCTTGGACTTGAAGAGAGAGGCGACTCAGACATGCGAGGCATTAGTGGGCGACTGGACTGATCAGGCCACTTGCCGGCATCCCCAGGAAGGAGGGTGATACACGTTTAATCAAGACTCTATCTAAATTGTTTTCAAATAATTCATTCACTGAGGAGGCAGATTATTTATTGGTGGTTGGGATTCCTGGACAAAACAGTTAGATCGGCAGGTTGGGTGTTGAGCAGCATGAATGGGATTGGTTTCTGCAGCCATGACTGTAGCCGGGTTTAGATAACAGAGGCAGAAGAAATTGTATCCAAGCATCTGAAATGCAGTAGTGCTTAGAACAGAAGGCAGCTGCTAGCTTATGCATTCAGATTTCCTTCCAACGAAAGCCCATAAATCGTGTGTGTGCGTGTTGAGCACGCCTAGATCCAGCATTTCTCTGTCTCTAACGGCTCTCCTGTATTCTATTTCTGTGTAACAAGTTATCAGGACAGAGTTAGCCTCTGCAAAGACAATCTTTCCCATGTGCTGCTCTCAAGGACTTCACCAAGCTGATGACTCACACATCTGTGTCGCAGTGGCCGCTACTGGCCTCAGCTGTAGCAGTTTATGCCTTTCTCCCCTCCCGAATATGATTACCCAGAAGTATGTAGTAGTCATCTAATGGGGAGCAGGTGGAAGAGGAAATGCAGTGATTTTGAACAAAAGGAACGGATGCAAATTGCAGCATGAAGGATTTAAGTTAGATGTTCACATGCAGGGAACATTGTCTTCTGCTGGCGCCAGCGGTGGAACATCGGAACGCAGGATGAAAGCAGCGTTGTGGCACATTCTCAGGGCATTTGAAAGAGAAGGGCAGGCGGCTTTATTTCAACGCTTTCTCCACAGCTCCTCTCAGAGGGAAGCGAAATGAATTCTGCAATTGATGGAGATCATTTTCAGTTCTGTGATTCATGAGAGATGAATTCTGGGGACATCTGATTAAAAACCATGTCAAAGAGCCACATATTCCAGAGATCCTTTCTGATCATCCTAAATGATACTGAGATGTTTCTCTCTCTCTTGCTCCCCTCATCTGTTCCCCCACCACCACATAGGGACAGAATTCCAACAAGTATTTAATAACAGTTTTCTCTAAATATCTTTTACTTTGAATGATTTTCACTTTTTGCTGCACTGATTATAAAAAAATGTCTTTGCTAAGGGCTTATATCATATTGGAAGTAGAATATCGTCTGGAATAATCAAGGAATCTAGAGGTCGGATATTCTTTCTCCTAGTGTTATTTGGAACCAACTTTGAATGTCTAACAGCAGTCCTTTATTTTCCTTTCTAATTGGAATTTCAGTCCAGATGCCTAAGGCACTGACTTTCTTTCCTCACTGTGAATGATTTGGGGGACTAGGCATGACAAGGAATGTCTGTATACTGGTCCACAATTGCTAGGCTCCTATTATTCTCTGGCGTCATAACACACTAAAACCCATGTCTCCAGAGAGAGTGGCAGTGCCAAAAAGTAATGGAGATTAAGCTTTCCCAGCTTTTCAAGGGACCCTGCAAATAAAATACTATGTGTCTTCTCAGTGACTAATGGCACCTTCTGATAAACAGCATCATAAGATCTCTCTCTCTCTCTCTCTCTCTCTCTCTCTCTCTCTCTCTCTCTCTCTCTCTCTCTCTCTCACACACACACACACACACACACACACATCTCATAAAGATGAGAAATGGGCATTTGAGTGTCTACTGAATATTTTCTAGGTCCATTATATATGGGGCCAGTAGCAGTGTGTGTTCAATAAAATTCCAGCAGGAAAATAGGAATGTGGAGAAATTCTACAGACCTTTCTGAGCCAGATAAGTCCAACATCAAGAAGGTGAACAAACTGGCAGCCTTTGAAACCAAGACTTATTAGGAAGGTGGGAAGAGAGGTTGGGAGAAGCTGATAGTGGGGAGTGACAGGCCTATGTTTTACAGATTTCTATGTGTGGGGGATTTGTGGTACCTGGGTTCCATACTTTTCTCTGTTGTTGTCTTGATCCCAATGGAAGAGTCTGTCCTGCAGTGAGGTGACCCATCAATCAGGCAGTGTCTGGAGAGAAAACCACATTCTATGATGGTTGATTGTTTTCGGTTAAGAAATTCATGTTACCTAAAGGCTAAGGCAACACAGCAATTTATTCTCCTCAGTATGGTCATCACTAGACCAGTGAAACTGATTAATATTTTGAAGGAAAAGAGATGGAAACTTTGCCCCTAGAATATTTTTCATGTTCCACAAAATCCTAGACCTGTAGATGTTGTGGAACATTAGATTTCTAAATGTTGCCAATTGAAGAATTTCTTTGAAAGATGTCTCAAATTAAAAATCAAAACCCAACCAACAAATAGAAGCAAAATATCCAACTATCATTTACTCGAGGTATTGTTTCATGAAAGGAAAGACATTTGTGCACTGTAGGTACAGGAGGGAGAGAGTCTTGGAATAAAGAATTGCTTGTAGGTTAAATATTTTTAACTTGATGGCAATTTAGTGATAACCAGTGAAACTTCCATTAAGGACCAGCACTGGGCAACACATTGGGATTTGGGAACCACTTCTGTTAAGACCAACTTTGTATGATGTCCAACTGCTTGACTTGTGGAAGCCCCTTGGAATCTAAGGACTGTTGCTGATCCTCACTGATGAGATAGATGGACCAGGAGAAATGAGAAACAATGGACTCTTTTTACGAAAGTCCCTCCTAAGTGAAAACACATCATTTTAACTCAGCCAAGTGTGAAGAATTTCCCAATATCTAATTTCTTTCCTTTTTCTGTATTTTTTATTGTAGTAGTTATTTTACTACATTAAAATAACTTCCTTTGTAGAGGTTCCCCATTTCTCAGATAGATGTCAACACACCCCTCCCTCCACCACATTATCAAGTGTTCTTCTCCGTTGGTCTGTGGGTTCCACCGTTCGCCACCCCCACCCCCACCCCCACACTCCCTGCTGGTCGCTTCAGTTTTGTTGCAAGTGTCCAAGGGTTGGTTTCGTTACATCTCTTCCTGTGTTTTATCTATTCATCTTCCACCTATGAGTGAGGTCATCTGGAATCTAATTTATTTCTGGATCATTTCTTCAAGATTTAGCAATTCCATGCATCTCTAAAATAGAGAAAAATGCAAACTGCTTTTTCAAACCAGTCCATACTACACCTAATGTGAACTTCGCTCCATTTTCCATTGTTGGAAACATGAGCTGTGTTAACAACTTTGCTGCAGAAACTTAGGCATCACCGTGTTTGAACTGAGAGCTCTTCTCTTGATTGTCATATAACTTAGTTATAACTGAGTTACTCATGGTATCATGTGATATGTAAAACTTTCTAAACCAAGAAGCTCTGGTTGAGAGGAAATGAAATGAACAGCAAGATTTGAAGACTAAAGACCAGTTTTGAATGTCCAGGCCAATCCATGCCTTATATACATTATCCATGACATAGGTCCCTCCATCTTGTCTCTCTTAGGCCCTTTTTTTTTTCTTTTTTTTTCATTCAGATTTTGTATTTGGCGACAAATGCCGAGGGTAAGTTCAGTGTCCCAGGACAAGCTCCTTCTCCATGTTATAACCATTTGCAGCAGCAGTTGTTTTACTTAAGGAAGTTCAGACTGGCCTAGTCATGATCACATGGAATGGTACCCCGCGAGAGACTTGAAGGAGAAAATGTTACAGATGATGGTGGGGAGGGTGGGGGTGGGGAGAGATTCAAGTTGAAATGCAGATGTCTGAGAAAGGGCATAACAGGACCCAGAAGTGGAAAATTGAGGAAGATGACAGAGTTGAAAGGTAGAACAGCTTTTCAGGTAAAACTTTACAGATTCCTTCCAGCCGCAAGTGGATTACCGTTGGGGCTAACTCAGTGATTTCGTGTATAATGTGTTCCACAGCCGTTAGGAGACGCCAGATGTGTATGGGTACATACTCTGTTCTTTGGATGGACAGTGCTAATGAGGTTCTGCACATGTTCACTTACCTAGATGTGCAATCAGTTACCGTTTTAAAGGGCCCAAGCTTCTTTAGTTTCATTGACCTGGACTCTCCCGCTCTGCTGTGCAAATTATTTTGGCCTAAGAAGATGTTGCTTACAATACTTGCTTATTTCTTTACGTTTCTGGGTGTTCCCCAGAAAGAAACTGCTTTAATTTTAGGGAGTGCCTGGAATCTCTTTTGTCTTTCTTGTTTCAGCCCTTATAGTAGGTACTGCTCTGGCTTAAAAGAAAATTAAAAAAATTTAGCACCCCTGAGTGAACCTTAAAGGAGTAAACAATTAATGTAAAGAACACAGCGTCATCCTTTTAGTAAGCACATTTTTGTTTGCTTTTTTTTTTGGGCCACTTATTCCAAGGCATACAAGTACTTAGGTCTTCATAAAACCGTTTCTTTCCTGCACTTGTGTTAATACAGATATTAAGTCTAATAGTATCTACTTAGCATAAACAAGAAGATAAAAATGATTTCTATGATTGAAATGTTTATTATTTAGCATTAAGCATCTTCCTGCTCCCCTGCCTTTTACATTTTAATCCACTCGGTGCTTGGTTTGGGGATTGCTAGATTAGTTTTAATCCCCTGTCTAATAGTGGAGTAGTGGTGAGATTTATTACACAGGCAGGGTTTGGTTCTTGGATTTAAGAGGACTCACATGCACTCTTCATGCATATTAAATTTGGGAAACTACTGGTTTCAGTATAAAAGGTTGGGGAGACATCCTTTATCTCAGAATGGTTCTCTTTAGGCACACAAAGTACAGTCAACATTTATTGCATTAATGAAAAGAAAATTGATTACAAGTGTTTCTCTCTTTTGGTGTCAGACTAATGTTCTCAGAATCCATTTTTTTCCCCCTTTCGAAATGTGCTCCACCATCTTATGAAAGCATTTTCTAGATATTTTCTTTGTTTCTTGGGAGACTCCCTTCCAGAGGACACATAAATACCTTATTATAGAATGGGCTCTTCCTACGGAAAATGGAAAAGGGCGAGTCACCTGCCACCAGAGGAATACGTATTTTCAGAAATCGCAGAAAAACTAAAATAGCTCATTGTTCCTAGAGAACTTGATCACTGCCAACTTTTCTCCCAATTGATATAGGAAAAACTGCTATTTTGGAGATTGGAGTTTTATGATTATAATTTTAATATTTGCTGGATTTTACATGATGTGATAAGTAAGATTCTGGTTTAATAGGAAACTCAAAGGAATGAGCATTCTGTGGCCTGCATGTTTTTGTGATAAATGAATCACAGTAATGTGGGAGCAGAGCTTGTTTGCTCCATCATTCCTCTTCACTGATTTCACCTCAGGAAGAGCATGGAATGTATTATGGAGCAAGGGCTGAATAGACACGTACTGAGCACAACTTAAAAAACACAGATTCTGTGGTGTCAAACTAGCTTCCAATCTTCGAATAAATCTTCCCCACGGAACTTGAATTGGCATCTGAGGAACTTACCCTGTGACCTAGGAAATCTTCAGGCTATTTTTCTCCCCATTAAGATCTCAGTCTCAAAAGCAGGAAGAGAAGTGTGTGCCATGATCCCTGTCTCCCAGTCACATCAAGAGGAACACAAAACAGGGCAAAAGAGCACAAGTTTATTGAAGAGCCCTAGTTAACATGTGCACAGCCATGTTTTCTTTCTGATTTGAGAGTTCAAAGGAGCCTTTTCCTGTTCTTCATTTTTTCCTTCAAACTTTGACTTTTGATTTTGTTTCCAAATTTTAATTTTATTCATTAAATTTGTTTGATGCTTACTGTGAATCTAAGAAACCCCAAGTGAGTGTAATTGGTTTCCTTCAGAGACAAGAACAAGAAAGAAACACATTCTCTTGGAGTGTTACTAATGCTGTGATTTTAAATCATACTCCACATGACGTGTATATACATTTAATCATATAAATAAATGAACTGCATCGTCATTTTAGTGAATTTGGACCCCTAGTCCAGATTTTTTTTAAACATGTGTGAGACAGGTAATAATGTGCTGTGAGATGTGATCGTCTCCAAGGTACCTTTTGGCCCCAGGATTCTGTGACCCTATGAGCTAATGTCAGAAATCGACAAAGCTATTCAATTTCTGCATTGAAAATGCAACCAGTTGAAGCTTTGAGATATTTCTTTCATATTGAACAAAACAGTAATATGATGGTAATATTTTCTTTTGCCTCACTGTCCAAATGTCAGCTCCATGAGACAGTGACACTGTTCCTTGCGGCATCCCCAGACTTAGAATAGGGTCTGTGATATGTCACATTTAGTAAATGAATCTGTTAATGGGTGGGTAGATGGGTGGCTCTGTGGAGAAGAGATACCTGAGTCTCTTCTGAATCTCTTCTCAGACAACAACTCTTGATATTCTCTACAGAATTCAGAGAATGTGTCTTTTTAAACATTAGGGCGTTCATCCTTGATCAACCATCCTTCAGAGATGAGGATGGGAGTGTGGTGCAGAGGAAGGATTGAATCTGGGGACAGGACTGAGGTGTAGCACATTCCCATGTCATGTATGTATACAACTGACATTTAGATAACAAAATATATAGGTTATTTGTTATATATTAATATTTAATGTGATTGATATCATACATAATATATATGTAATTGATGTTATGCAATTATACATAATATAATTATGTATAGTGGATATATAATTATCTACCATGAGTATATAATGAAATACAGTGTATAAAATATATTTATGAATCTAGTGGGAAACACACCTAATCCCAGTTTGGTAATCTGAGATGTCATTCCCTTCTATTCAGTTTGTTGAGCATTCTTATCATGAAGGGGTGTTGAATTTCGCCAAATCTTTTTCTGCATTAATTGAAAATATTATGTGGGTTTTTTTTGGGGGGCGTTGGCATTCTGTTAATTCTTTATTTTACCCAGTTTTATAGTCACTTATCACAGGAGGGAGGTGGGTCTAATAGCATTCATTCCATCATGACCAAAAGCCTGTAGATGTTGAGTTTTTTTTTTTTTCAGATATCATCTTCATGTAGAATATTAACATCCCGACTTCAAGGGTTGGGGGTAATTATTGTTGTTTCTGGACAGATTCCTACCAGTGCCTCTTCTGTTTGCTGTTAGTCTTGCTGTTTCTTTGATGCTTTTTCCTTTCTTGCCTGTTTTTTTCCTGGTTTTGTTGCTGCTCAGTTTTGTCATTAATCTGCTGTCCAACAAGTAGAGGCTCTGAGAACTGAAACCCTTCAACAGTCAGGTACTGTCTGCACTCAGTTGTTTCATCCTGTATTTTGTTAAGTATCACAGATTAGGCATAACATCATCATTCTTTTTCTTTTATAGGAACTGCTTGCTTGGATTTACACCCGTGCCTAACATTTATTTCTTGCTTACAAATCTCCTTTCAGGGATTATTTTCCTCCTTCTTGAAGGGCATATGTTTAGAAGTTCCTTAGGCAGAAGCCTTTTCATAATAGGATCTCAGTTTATGTGGATTCATAAATATATTTACTTCAGTACTACTCTTGAAAGATAATTTTGGTGAATATATAATCTAGATGAAAATAGTTTTCTCATCACTTTGGGGCATTGTATATATCATCTATGGCAACTGAGAAGTCTGTTAATTCTAATTTTTGTTGCTCTGTAATGCTTCTTAGTTCTTTCTTACTAATTTTCTGAATAAATTCTCTTTGTTTTTGGTATTTTGTAATTTCATTGCGTGTGTGTAGGCACAAAGCTGTTATTTATTTGATGGGATGTGTTGTATTTGGTGGATCATTGGAAACATGCTTTTTATCAGCTCTGAAAATTCACCATCATTTTATCTTTAGTTTATCTTTCTCCATTTTCTTTATTTTTCTCTGACTGGTATTCCTCTTAGCTATAGACACAGTCATTCTCTTCTCTATACCTCTTAACACCTCTTGTATATTCTTCATCACCTTATCTTTAAATTCCTCGTCACTTATTCATATACATTTTCCATTTCAAAAATTCTTTCTTTAGCCATAATGATGCTACTAGTTAAACTATCCACTAACACAGCCATATTTTAATGTTGAGAGTTCCATTCATTTTTCCTTCCCACATAATTCCTGACACCTTTTGTTGTTTTCTTATCATTATAAACACACTCATTTCTTTTCATAGTAGTTTTCTGTTTTGTATATGAAAGTCCAAGTGTTTACATCCCTTAAGGGTTAATCACATTGGGTATTTCCTGGACTCTCATTCACAGTCTTGTCTTCACACATGCTTATCGATCTCCTATTGTGAACCTCACTGCTTGATTGCAATCAGCAAGATTCCCTTCAGACCCTCTTTGTGACTATACTGCTGCAGAAAAGAACATGTTATTCCTTCTGTTGTCACAAGATGTCCCCAATTTCCCCCCAGCCTTGGAGGTCTTGGTTTAGAGCGGGAGTCCCAGACTCGACTACTTATTTCTTTGCGGGCCCACCGTTCCCTGTCTTGACAGGATCCCGTCAGCTGGCCTTGCCTTCAGAGCAATGCGGTCTTTCCTCACTCTGTGTTGCTCTGACTTCTGCTGAAGTGTGAAATCCTGTCTTTGAGAACTTTCCTGGGATTTGTGGGACCAATCAAGCCTTCAGAACATGCCCCATTCGGAAAACAGTTGTTCTGAGTTAGGAGACTCCCTCAGGGTTTTTAGATAGACATAATGCTGGAAGGATAAGTCATAGAGCTTCTTTTTAAATTAAAAAAAAAACAAAAACGTGTAGGTTTATCTTTTCCTTCAGTCTTTTATCTCTTAAGTTCTTTGGTTGCTCTCCACACCGTAATATCTCTTACAGATAGTGACAATATTGGTTCCTCCTTGACAACCCTTCTAGCTTTTAATTTATTATATGCTCTTCCTGTGTGGACTGGACTCTCTAGTACAGGGGTGAGTAGAAGAGGTGATAGTGAGCATCTTTGACTTATTCCTGGCCTTCAAGGGGAACCTTTCAGTTGTCACAACTGAGTGTGTGCTTTGCTGCAGTGTGTGTATGCATGTGTATGTGCATGTAGACCCATTAGTTTTTACTGGAGAAGTTGGAGAGGGCTTTGTAAAATTTAAATTTGATCCTGCAAATGAGTAGGTTGAGTTATATTATAGCTGTATAACATATATAACCTAAATTATACTGATTAAGAAAAGATTGGCAAGCTGAACGTTTTTGATCTTATGTTTGCATAGTCTTCATTATGTCTATATCTATATCCAGAATAAACTCATAACTATAATAACTCATAACTATAATAAACTCATCCACTTCCTTTGTACGCGATATGGTAATGGACTCTCCGTGTGTGTATAATGGTAATGTCAGGCAAAATTAGTCATATTATGAAACTCAAACAGTCTTAAAATTAGGGTCTTCCAGAGAAGAGGAGTGGTGGGGTATAGAGTTTATTAATTTTTTTTCTATTGAAATATTTTCCTTTCAACAGAGTTTCTTCTTTCCTTCTGTTGTCCTGATGAGGTATATGTACGTGCCAGTCTTTAGCAATGAGAAGCTCAACAGCTCTTAAATTCTGTGAACCCAAGTGATGTTATGTGGAAGAGAGATTATTTGTTCAGCTCTCAGCTACCTTCATTCTAGAGTGTGTACTTCCCTTCCTCCACAGGCTATCCTGTAGTTCTCTCGGCTGCCAGTACTGTTCACACACTAACTGTTGATTAGATGAGGGTGGTCCTTGACTTCGATATATTTTCTTTTCTGAAAATTACAAGTTGGAACCCAGAGAAAGCCAGAATTCTCTCTTTAAGTAGGTGAACCTGAAACATACATTCAGTAATGATGGCCTGGCCATCTGTTCCCACTCTGAGAACTCTGACAGAGAAGATAGTTGAAGAAAGTGCAAGAGGAATTCAAAAAGTTGAGGTGAATGACGGAAACTTCCAGTGTTTCTGATAGTATGCTTCTTCCCCATTCCTATTCCTTCTTGAAGCTAGTGATCTTACAATCTTTGTGTTCATGAGACACCTCCATGTCTTAATGACTTTTCCCGCTCTTCGTGAAGGCATTATAGGGACCACAGACTTAGGCATCGAGTACACCCGGATTTAGATGTATTAGTACTAATGCCTTAAAGAAGTTACGTAACGTCTGTGTACCTCAACTTTTACCACTATAAAATGGGGACCAGTGGTTTCTACTTTGCAAAGTTCTTGTGAGAATTTGTGCTAACAGATATAGTAGAACAATGGGTTCAGAGTAGTTTTTAAATAAATAATAGTTACTGCATTTAAAATTATTTTCCCAGTTTAGTCTGATAGCTGATAGTGCATTGTTTGCATATTTATTTTCACACATCTTTTTCTGCCTTGTGCTATTGCTTCTGAATGCTCTCTTGGTCTGACCAGTAAGGTTCCGGATTCCCAGCAGTATGAATTTTCACATGTGCTGCTCTACATCCTATCAGAAGCCATCCAAGAGTTGTGCTCAGTAAATAATTATTGGATAGGATAAATACTTCTGGGATTTCTTGTTAGGCAAACCAGAAGATCCAAGAGTAGACTACGTTACCTATTATTTATGATTGCTGCCTTCAAAGTGCAAGCCAAGAACAAACTCTGGTGTCTTCTATTCCAGAAATAACTGCCTGTAAGTGAACAGTTTTCTTTCTCAGATGGCCCCTGAAGATATCCAGTGTTTTGTCATAGGTTTTCAAGTTAATCCTGTAAGGAACTCCAATATATAAAACAGACTGAAGCAGAGTCTTTGTGGCTGAGCATGAGAGAGACCTTAAGGCCCATATCCCAGCATGAGAGCCCTCAAGGAGGATGTTCTTACTGTCCATGATGAACTGTAGGACTCTGGAAAACCATTTTTGGACAGAATTACTCTGGATTATCTCAGATAGTCTATACTAGTCCCTACTAGCAATCATGGAATTTTACTGAATTTAAAAAGCAAAATCAAAGGAGAAAGATGCCATAAGCCTTCTGGAATGATCAGATAGTTTTCAGGATGCTTTAGGGGATTGTTGTTAAGTTGTCATGATGGATGGTGTGGGAATGTTTAGCCACTATTTTCAGTAAGAGTAGTTGTGATGAGATAGGCTAGAAAATGTTTTGGGCTTGACAACAGAAACATAAGGTTAAGTTCCAGTTATGTTCTTACTCACAGGCCTAGTGATTTTAGACAAATCTGCAACTCACCAAGTCTCAACTGTAAATTGGGAATTATCACCCCTGTTTTACAAATCTGTGAGCTCAAATGAGACATAGAAGTAAAATGGTTTTATATTCTGAAAAAAAAAAAAAAAAAGCTATGTAATAATGTAGCATTTTTAGTAATAGAATTAAGGGGTTAAAGAGAAAATATACAAAAATGCAATTAATGAATTCCCCTAAGTCTTGGCTATTTTCATCTTGTGACATCTTGTGACATACTTCTTATTGTATTTGCTAAGATAAAAACCCCAAAAGCTTTGGTATCCAGACTCTTCTATTGGTCTGGACCTTCTGGTTCTTGTTTCTTTAAATCTTTACATTTTTAGAATATCTTTCGTAGTAACCAAACATTGACCTTCTTGATCTTCTAACCACATTGTGACTTTCTGCTTCTGGGAACATGACTTGGAGATATTTTCATTCCTTTTATTTAGTGCAGCTAAAAATCATGGCATTATATGTTAAAAAAATCCCCACAAGACTGAAAAGTAGAGAGAAGAAGGCAGTCTGACAAGGGATCTTGGGATCCATGGAAGGACATGGTGGCACGTTTGCTGGGTTTTCCTTTTGCCTCAGGTATCCCAGACTGGGCACTGGAGATGTAACTTGGTAATGTCAGTTGGCATAGACAAAAAAAGACCCAAGACTGCTCTCTCTAGCCCAAGGACCAAGAAAGGGACAACCTAACAAGATAGAGAACTTCCAGAATATTAATTTGGTAGGGATTCTATAACAAAGCTACAGCTTAAAAAGCAGAGATGTATTGTCTTACGTGAGCCCTAAAGAGGAATTCCAAAAGTCAAGTTGTTAGCAGGACTGGTTTCATCTGAGGACTGTGAGGAAAGGATCTCTTCCAGATCTCTCTCTTTGACTGGGGGTTACTGTCTTCGCTTAGTGACTTTTCACATTTATCTTCCCTTCATGTATGTCTGTGTCAAAATGTCCCCCTTTTATAAGAGCCACAGTCAAATAGGGCCACCTAAATCATCTCATTTGAACTGGATTACCTCTCTAAAGACCCTATCTGCAAGTCCAATGACATTCTCGACATTAGGGATTGTGACGTCATCATAAGAATTTCAGGTCACCATAATGCAATCCATAACTACTCTACTTCAGCCAAGTAGCCCCGAAAAAAATCTCTGAATTTACCCGCTTTTCCTACCAGCAAAGGCTGAACGGAGAGCTAGTGCTTCTACCTGAAGGATGTAAAAAGCTGCCGTCTCTCCATTTCTCTTGGTGAGGGTCTCTTAGGGAGTCTGGATGTCCATCCTTACCGGGTAGTAATGGGACCCCTCTGGGACTTCCTCACTGTGATGGTGTCTGCGATGACGTGGTGGAGTGTCTGGTTGTTCACCCTTGGTCAGCTGTCACAGGGACCAGGAGAGGCCACAGGGGGAAAAGTAATGAAGCTGGTTTCCCCCTCCCAATATCCCAGCCTAGCTGCTATTAATGGAGGCCTGGTAGGAAGTCTTTACCTCCAATTCACATTAGTAACAAGAAACTCTGAGTGTTAACAGAGGTTGAATAGAAGACCTGGAATTCTACTCTCCCTTGGCAGTGATAAGATGGCATCACCCTTTCCCTGCTGGAGTCATGTCAGAGGAGGCTTGCTAAAGCAGAACATTTAGATCCCGAGTCATGTAATATAATACCTGGAATGTCCAGAATATCCATCAAAGATTACTTCTCATACCAAGAACCAAGAGAAGCTCCAATTTAAATATGAAAAGACCACAATAACAAGATGGAGATGGTATGGATGTTAGAATGACCTGACATAGGTTTTAAAGAAGCCATCCTAAAAATGCTTCAGTGAGCAATGTGGAACATGCTGGAAACAGATGAAAATATAGAAAGTCGGCATCCTCTGGTGGAGTAGTGGTTTGGCCCACTGCCTCTGGCTGAATGAAGTCCACATACATCCCAGGGACTCAAGTTCATGTTCTGGGGCCAGGGAGAACAACCACTGTAAACAATTGGATAAAAAAAATAACATTCTGCTCTCTCCTCTCTCCCTGCCTGCATCTTTCCTTTAAAAAAAAGAAAGAAAGAAAATGTAGAAAATCTCAGCACAGGAATAAAAAGAAATGTAAATAAGAACGAAATACAAGTTTTAGTTCTAAAAATACAGTAATGGAAATAAAAAAGGAAAAAACCCTCAATGGATGGGCTCAACAGCAAAATGAAAAGTGTAAGAAAGATTTGGTGAATTTGACACTAGAATAATAGAAATTACTTAAACTGAAAAACACAGAGAGAGAGACTGAACAAAATACACAATGCCTCGGGGACATATGGAACTCTAACAAAAGATCTAACATTCACATCATTGAAATCTCAGAAGGAGAGAATTAGGATGGGACTGAAAAAGTAATTATGACTGAAAGCGCCTTAAGTCTGATGAAACACATAGACCTACAGACCCTAGAAGCTGAGTAAGCTCTAGGCAGAAAAACCCCAATAGATGCCCATTAAAGCATGTGGACTTTTGAAAACTAAAGAAAAATATGGAAAGGAGTCAGAGAAGAATGAGGCATTATCTATAGAAAAAAAAGCCAATTTGAATGATGGAGTTTTTCTCACTATAAGTCATGGAGTCCAGAATTAAGTGGCATAGGGCGTGCAAGTCCCTAAAAGAAAGAACTGGCCACTTCAAATTTTATTTCCAGTGAAAATATAGTTGAAGAATGAAAAGGCAATCAAGATAGTCTCAGATGAAGAAAATCTAAGGGAACTTGTTACCAGAAGATCTGTTCTGAAAGAATGACTAAAGGATGCTTTCTAAACAGAAGGGAAATGAAAAAAGGAATCTCAGTACGTCAGGGTGAAATAAAGAATACATACAGTGCAAACATGAATATGAGTACAGCAGGTTTTGTTTCTTCTCTTGAGTTTTCTAAATTATTTTGGATGATTGAAGCAAAAAAAATTGTGACACTTTCCATTATATTAACATATGAAGGGATACTATACAACAGTTATTTTGCCAATGGGGAGGGAAAGGATTTAAAATAACGTAAGATTTCTAAACCACTTGAACTGACAAAATGTTCAGTAGACTGTGAGAAATTTTATATACGTAATTTAATATCCAGGGTACACTAGGAAGTTACAAAGAGATAACACTCAAAAACAAAAAGCAGGCACACCCTGGTAGCCTAGTGGTTTAGTGCACTAGGAGTGGTCCACATATGTCTCAGGATCCCTGGTTCAAGATTCGGGGCCAGGAGAACAACCAAGATGAACAACTAAATAAATAAAGTGCTTCTTCCTCCTCTCTATTCGTAACTGCTTGCCTACTCACCTTCATTTCTGCCCATACCTTCCCTTAAAACACACACACACACGAAAGATAGATAAAAGGTAAGTTAAAATTGTTTTAAGTAACTCACAAGGATGGCAAGTAAAAGGAAACAAAGACAAAGAAATAAAACTTAGAACAATTAGAAAATGTCAGATTCAAGTCCTAATTATCAACAATTACATTATATCTAGTTTCAATGTACCAGTTAAAGAGCTGATTAAAGTGAGCTATCACCCAACTATATAGAAAAAAGCTCATTCAAATATTATATAGGTAGGTTGAAAATAAAAGGATAAAAATATATACCACACAAACACAAACTGAAAGAAAGCCAGAGTGATTAAATTACAGTAGATCAGAGACAGACACATTGCATAATGAGAAGACCAACCTACCAAGAAGATAGAGCAATCTTAAGTATATATGTACCAAACAACACAGCTAAAATTGTGTGAAACAAAAACTGATAGAACTTCAAGGAGTAGACAAATCTACATTTATAATTGGAAAACCTCAATATCCTTCTTGCCAACAATTAGTAGACTAGCTGACAGAAAGGGAGCAAGAATGTAAAAGAAAATAACACTACTGATCAACAGGATCATATTGATATTCAGAGAAAATTCCACTCAAACAGAATGCACATTCTTTTTAAGTGCTCAGACAACATATGCTGCATTAACTATATTGGACCATAAAACAAATCTTAATAAATTTAAGATAATTGCAGTCTCAAAGTGTATTCTCTGACTATATTGAAATCAAACTAGAAACCCATAACACAGTCTCCAAACACTTGGAAACTAAACAGTACGTTTCTAAATAATCCATGGGTCAAAAAGGAAGTCTCAAGGGAAATACAAAAAAGAAACAACCTAGAACCAAATAAAAGTAATATGTAACATATCAAAACTTAAGCACAGCTAAGGCAAAACTGAGAGGAAAAGGTATAGTACTAAATGCTTATATTAGAAAAGAGTGAGAAGAAATTCTCAAATCAATAACCTAAGCTGCCACTTCAATAAAACAGAAAAAGAAACTAAAAATAAATCCAAAGTAAGCAGAAGGAAGGAAATAATAAATGCTAAAGCAGAAATCAATGAAATAGAAAGCAGTAAAACAGTTGAAAAAAATCAATAAAACAAAAAGCTGGTTCTTTGAAAAGATCAATACAATTGACAAACCTCTAGCAAGACTGAAAGGCAAAAAGAGAGAAGGTATAAATCACTAATATCAGGACTAAATAAGGGTCTTATTGGATGCACAAATACCAAAAAGACCATAAGAAAATAGTAAAACAACTCAACACACATAAATTTGACAACAAAATGCTAAGTCATAGACTATGAAATAGACAATTTGAATAGTTCTTTAACTCATAAGAAAATGGAATTTATAACTTTAGATCTCCTGAGAAAGAAATACTCAGGCACCAATTGTCTCACCGGGTAATTCCACCCAAAGTTAAAGAACAATTGACTTCTAATTCTACATAATCTCTAGGCAAACAGAAAAGGGAACACTTCCAAACTCACTCTGTAAAGCTGACCTTGCTCTGATATCAAACCTAAACTACAGGAAAAAAAAACTTACAAATATCCCACATAAATAGCGATGTAAAAATAGCTAACAAAATATTAGGAAATGAAATTTCAACAATATATAAAAAGGATACTATACCATGACCAAGTGAGATTCATCGCAGAGATACAGAGCTGACTAAATATTTGAAAAATCAGTTCATTCAATTCATGATATTCACAGGGTAAACAAGGAAATACATATGATTATAGCAATCCATGTAGAAAAAGTAATTGATCAAATTTGATACCTATTCATAATGAAAACACCATCTCATAAAACTAGTAATACAGGGGAACGTCTTTAATTTGATAAAGAAAATACACAATAAACTTACAGCTAACAGTCTTAATGGTGAAAGACTTAATGCTTTGCCCTTAAGAATAGACAAGAATGCCCACTCTCACTCTTGTAATTTAATAATAATATTGACAATTACAGTCAAGAAAATAAGACAAGAAAAGGAAATAAAAGGCATAGTATCCAGAAAGGGAGAAATACAATTCTTCTATTTTGCAGATGGTATGATTATACAAATAGGGTATCCCAAAGAATTTATATTAAATTATATAATAGCAATGAACACATGTATACTGAAACTTAAAATACAATACCATTGAGATAATGAAAAGACAAGCTACAGACTAGGAGAAAATATTTGCAGAACACATACCTGATGAAGTCTCAGATCCAATATGCATAAAGAACAATATGAAAACAAAAAATCTGATTCAATAATAGGCAAGTGATTTGAACAAACACCTCACCAAAGAAGATGTACAAATGGAAAATAAGCATTTGGGAAGATGTTCAATACCATTGGAGAAAGTCACTAAAAAATTGCAAATTAAGAATGATACCACTACATAGCTATAAAAATGAGTGACGTCCAAAACACTGATAAAACCAAATGCTGTGAGGCGGTGAAGGCACGAGAGCAGTTATTCATTCTCATGGAAATGCAAGATGATGCAGCCATTTTGGAAGTCAACATTGGCAGTTTCTTACTAAACTGATTTAGTTTTATAAATATAGAAAGCACCCTCCTTTATATTCAGTCAAGTGAGTTGATTCTTAGAACCACATTAAAAAACCTGCACACGGTGGTTAAGAGCAACTTTATTCCTGATTACCAAAACTTGGAAGTGGGTAACATGTTCTCTAGCAGAAGAATGAAGAAACAAACTTGCCGTATATCCAGCTATTGGAATATTGCTCACTGATAAAAAGTCAACAAGTCAAAGGGGAAAATAAAACATGGAAGAAACTTCATGGAAGTTGGAAGAAAAGGATAAGCTCACTATCTTATGATTCCACCCATATGACATTCTGGAAAACATAATATAGTAGAGATATTAAGAAGATCAGTGATTTCTTGGGATGAAGGAGGGAGATGGTTGAAGAGGTGGAGCACAGAGGATTTTTAGGAAAAATGAAACTACTCAGTATGATCATATAATAGTGGACACATTATTATTCATTTGTCAAACCTCTTAGAATGTACAGCACAGTGAATTCTCATGTTGACTAGGGACTTCAATTAAGTAATAATGTGTCATTATTTGTGTGTCAACTGTGACAAATGTAGTGCACTAATACGAGATACTAACCTAGGAAAGTGGCTGCAGGGTAAGGATGCATATGGGAATGCTCTATATTTTCTGGTCAGTTTTTCTGTTAACCTAAAGATGCTCAAAAATAGTTTGATCATCAAAACCTATACTTTTACTTTTTACCAAAAAATTGACTATTTAGATGTGAACCTAACAGAACATGCATAGACCTTGCGTGCTGAAAATGACAAACTAGTGATGGAGAAAAAACTTAAAGAACTAAATGGAGATACATACTATGTTCATGGACATAGTAAGATATCATTTCTTCCCAGTTTGATGTAGAAGTTCAACAAAATTTCAATCAAAAGCTCACCACGATTTTTTTTGTTAAAGATGAACTTTTAAAAATGAATAACCTGTATTAAAGTTCTGTTTGAAATTCTTAGACTGGTTCTGTTGTGTGATTTGTCCTTGACTATGGCACCAGTATTGATGCAATAGCGCTATTGATGTATGCTACAGGAATTAGGAAATGCTTTTTCCATCTTTATCTCAGTTTTGAGTTCATTCCTAGAAGGTTTTTTTTTTTTTTTTTTTTTTGCAGAACCTTGTGGGGGTAAGAAAAAACATTGAGTATTTTGAACCTAAACTGTAGCTGAACCTTGGACCTATGATCCCTGAATTCTATGTGGGAATGGTGCAGACTGAAAAAAATGACATATCAAATTGGAACATAGATTTCTAACTTGCAAGAAAATGACACTTGGATACTCTTCCTTTTTTTTTTTTTTTCTCTAGGAAATCTACCTGAATAAAACAAATAAAAACAAAGATAATATTTGCCTAGAGACTCTGGCAAGTTAAATCAATCTGTATCAGCCGTTCCTAGACTTCTTGATTTATATTTTTGGAAAAAAATTTGAGGAAAGAATATGTCATCCAACATTTTAGATTTATTGAGGGGGCAAGTTGAAAATGGGAAAAAATAGTAATAATTATCACACTAATTTTGTTAAAAAAACAACTTATATAAAAGATAGACATCAGAAAAATAGATCATATTTTACATTTAAGAACATGTGTCATAAAATTTTACCATTTGTCCTTATATAATATTGGTTCATTAAAAATTCCCACTTGTCTGTTATTTAGGAAGTCCTATTAGGTAGCTAATTTTGATATCATGGTATAGGCAGGAAGCATACTACTGCTATGGAGATAATTCTTTTATAATTGATTTGAGACAGCACTGTCCTAGGATACTCTTGTTTGTTCTTTCAGAGATGTATATCTTAATTTTAGAGTTGATAATAGAAGTTGAAGGTGATACTTTCATAAGAAATTGAGATTTTATGACTCCAGAAATATATACTCATTACTGCCTGAGGGAAAAATTAGAGTGCAGAGTTTGGGAGAGGGAGAGTCTACCTACTTTAGTCTGGAATCCACTGCTATGCTTTGAATACTCAGACTAGCAACTCTGGTCTCTTGTCTTCTTGACCCAGATATTAGTTTTCTCATATTGGACCTCAATGACAGTGAGAACAGTAATACTCGAGTGGTTTGCAACCCAGAGCAAAACATGTCCGATGGTATATGGTGAGTGTAGAGAAGACCATTTGTAAACACACATGAAGCTCATCATTTGAATTCTGTTAGATGTTCTTGGAAGAGAGGGATTTTGAAAAGGAAGCATCAGTGCTCTGCTTGCTAGTGGACTAAGAGCAGATACTTGCTTTAATTGATGTTGATGTGCAACTACTGAATGCATAATTACGGAGGTACCTGGTCACACATGGTATGTATCAGTTAACTCTTGGTGTGTAACAAGCCACCACTTTGTCACTTAAAACAACAGATGCTTAGTGTTTCTTATAATTCAGTGAATTAACAGGACAAGACATGTGATCTGTGCTGGCTTGTGACTGGATGATCTAGGATAGCTTTGCATATTTGTGGGCTCAGGAGGGAATGACTGGAAATGCTGAGACTGATGGAACCTCTTTCCATGTGGTCTCTCATTTACTAGGAAGTTAGTTCATGATTTTTTCACACGACGATGTCAGTGCCTAACAGTACGAGGGGGAAAGTGCTTTTTAAGTCTCTGAATGCATCATGTTCGTTGATATGTCATTGAATAAAGGACCCATTGACTTGGATGATGTTCAAGACCAGATATAAGGGAAGAAGAAATAAATTTTACCTCTGGATAGGAGAAGTTGCAAAGTCACATGAAAAGAGATGTGGCTATGGGGAAAGATGACATTTTGTGGTCATTTTGCAATCTACTACATGAAGTAGCAGAGAGAATCTTAACTCTGAGCTCATATGACACCTAGGAGTCACCATTCAGATGTTCAGATCGGCTTTACACTTCCAGGTGATGGAGGTAGCTTCCATGATTGGTAAGGAAATTTTGGTCTTCTCTGGCAAGCATAGCCTGCAATTTCCCATTTTAGCATGACATTTATTAAACTATTGTCTTTCAGCTCTGAGCTCAACTACATATATACATATGTGTATATATATATGCTATTCTTGTTTTATATATATATATATATATATACACATATATATGTATATGCTCATTTGTGATTTGGGGGATCAGAGTCCTGTAAAATCCATTTTTGCTTTGCCTAGAAGGTTACCTATTAAGCTCTGTCAATATTGACCACTAGAAGGATATGGAAAGGCTGGAGAGGAAAAAAAATGGTTTTGTTCTGTTTCTTGTGGGCTTCCTGTCAGCTTTTAGACTATGAATACCATTCCAGCATCATTTTGTTACTCTGTCCATGAAAATTCTTTCCTGTAACAGCAGTTGAAATTTTCCTAACATCTTCAGAACCAGTGTTATTATGCTTATTATGTCCCACTCAGATATACCAGCACTGGTCACCTAGTATCCTCTCTTCAGAGGCCTGAGTTTGGCCTTTTTGCCAAACCCCTGGTTTTAATAATTCCAATCCCTTCTTTTATTCTCGCAGTTCTAGGTGTGATTGGTACTCATCTGATACCTTAGGGTTCTTTTTGCCTTTTCAGTTAGTTGACTAAGAATGATTTCTACCCAGTTAGCAATTCTTTATTATGAGAATTTCTGTTACATTAATTGGTGTCATTTCTGAAACTTGACTGATCACATAGGAAGAGGAAGATGAGGAAGGGAAACTGATGAAATATTCAAGGTCCTACTAGGTTTTTGCCATTAGTTGCCTAGTTACAGTGTAAAATGTTTACGACATTGTCTCACTTATGTTATGAGGCTAACATAACCTTGATAGCAAGACTCAAAAGGGATAACATGATAAAAGGAAAATAGCAGCCTGTCTCTCTGATAAAGAGATGCAAAGTCAAGGACAAAATATTAGCAAACCAAATCTAGCACTTTGCATAAAAGATACTATTTAATGTCCTGCGCTTGTTTCTGGAATTTAATGTTGGCTTAACATTACAAAGTCAATTAAGATATACTTTTTTCTATGTTATATAAAATGTATGCCTATAAATTATTTAAAAGAAAAAATGATAGACTCTTAGCAGATATAGAAAAATAAATTTATATACCTCATTTTATTCAGTGTCAGAATTTCTAACACATTTGGAATAGAAATAAATACTCTATCTTATTACTAAAATCTTAACTTGAAATAAACATCATTTCTAAGGGATAGACAATAAAAGAGCTTTATTTTGAGATCAGAGAAAAGATAAATGCACCTGTCATCACATGGCACTGGACATCCTAGCCAGTGCAATAAGGCAGGAAAAAAAAGTATAGGTTCATAAAGGAGAAAATGAAACAGTTCTTCTTAGATATGATTTGAATGTAGGAAATTCACAAGAACCAATTGTCACATATTTAAAATTTTGAATAATTTAACAAACTTGCTGGAACCAAAATCAGTATGGAAAAATGAACTAAATTTCTGTATACAAGCAACAAAGAGATAATAAATGTAAAAATATATAGCATTTCTATGAGTATCAACCATATTAAGAACCTGGGGAAAAGCCTAACAAAAGAAATACAGTTTCCCTCACCTTAGAATTAATTTTTTTGAACAACACTAAAAAATACCTAGATAAATGGAGAAATGCAGCATGTTCATGAAAGTTAACAATAAGCCCCGAATTATCTAAAACTTAATGCTGTCTCAATCAAAATCCCCACTTGAAAAAAAGAAAGAAAATGTATGTAGAAATGCAAGGGATGAAATATTTCAAAGAGCCTTTAAAAAACCATAGTTGAAATGTCCTGCCAGATGTGAAGATGTATTATCAGGCCATGTTGTGGCAACAATACCAGTATAAATAAAACAGGCAGGCCAGTGGAACAGAATAGAAAACCAAGAAATAGAAAAACCATATGTATACATTCTATAGATAACAGAAGTGCTTTTATAGATCAATGGGGAAAGGAGAGACTTTTCAGTAAATGGTGTCGGGACAATTGTTTGTTTATATGAAAAAATGAAATTGAATCTCTTGCGGTGTTTAATCAATTCCACGTGGACAAAAGACCTAATGATGTAATAGACAAAACAATGAAACTTTTAGAAGATAATTTAGGAGATCATTTTCATGACCTCAGAATGGGGGACATTTTCTTAAACAAGGCACAAAAACACAAACTAGATTAATACAAATAACAGCATTACATTAAAACCAACAACTTATGTTTATCAGAAGACAACATAAGGAAAATGAGAATAGCCATCTCATGGGGACATATGTCTCATGCAACATATATAACTGACAATAGAGTAGTATTCAGAACATATTCTGACAAAAGAAAAAGGAAAAAGAACAAATCCAATTGGACAGTAAAAATATGGAAAAAGGATGCTTCTCTCCCCTTGACCTACAGGTCACTAAAATTAGAACCAGTAAACATATTTCTTACCCAGAATCTTAGCAACATTTTAAAAAAGGTGGCAGAATAAAGATCATTGAGAATTTTGCTGACGGTAATGTTGGGGCAACCCTATTGGGATAGAGTTGGGTTTACTTGGTAAAGCTGAAGCCACTCATCTGTTAAGACACAGCATCCCTACTTCTGGTTACATGTGAGAAAGTCTTGTACAGGAGTATCAAGAAGACATGAGTAAGAAGGGTCACAGTAGCTTTGTTTATTGTGGCCCCAAACTGGAAATAACCAACATGTTGACAGACAACACCTCTGTCTCAAATGGAATACTACACAGCGATGAGAAAGACTGGACGTGACTGCACGTGACAGAATTGGCAGATCTGAAAATGCTGAGCAAATTAAACTGAAGAATGATGGTTCTCAGTGGGATCCTTAGTATAAAGCAGGCAAAACTAACATCTTGTTGGAATTAACATAGATCATAAAACTGTATACTAGGAACACCGGAAATGATTAGTTCACAAATCAGGAGAATGGGAACATCTTATGAGAATGTGAGAAGGAAAGACTCATGATGGAGTTTGAGAAAAAGAGACCAAGTTTGTAGAGAGGATGCTTTTTAAGAATTTGGCCAAGTTGTTTTTCAGTCTTGCTCCAGGTTACATGTGTGTGTGCTTTATGATTTTCTCTTAACGCACATATATCATTGCACTCTTCTGTGTATGTAAGAGATTTCGTGCTTAAACATGTATTTTTATTGCTCTGATAATACCTCATATGGAAGTTGCAGGAAAGGGAATGTGAACACAGAAGCTGCAGATGATCACTGCTGTCCTCTAAAAGTTGTTCCTGAAAAGAGTTGGTTTGTTATGCCTCCCTGTGCGTGCAGGTGTTGATATGATAATTATTAACACACTTTTGAAGTTAAGTTGCTCCACTCTAGATCGGGCGCTTCGCCGCACCCAAAGGTGATAGGGTCTCAGTTTTGAAAGAACTATTTTTGTGATTCTCAGAAGCTTAGCCTCACCCATCAACCTCTGTTTTACTGTGAGGTGTCACCATCATGGAAAACATTGACTGTGACCCCTGAAAATGGCTCGTCTGCTGGTGGGAACAGAATGCATTGCCAGGAGTACCCCTACATTTATAACCCTGAGTGGAGCTCCATTTCGCCACTTCAACATTGATGCTTTTCTTTGGAGAGCAAAATTTCCACATAAAAAAGCAACAAAACAGCAATTATGTAAATTGAATGGAAGAAAACCAGTAGTGTCCTGTTTGAGGTAATTTTCCCCATAATGAGTGTTGGGGGAAGGAGGAGAATGGGAAGGACTGGAGGTTAAAAATGGGAAATTGTGTATGTGTATGTAATAAGCTTGCACAGAAAGCAGATGCACGGTGTGGAAGTCATGTATAGAGGCAATAATCTGTGACAGAAAGATTTACATAATATTCTTTCAGGGCAAGTTCCCCATTTTACAAAGATGGTGGAATGCAGACAGCATGCCTGGTTGTAATGAATCTAAATCAGGTAAATAATTTGCACTCTGAGATTATGCCTTCTCTCCCCCCTGGTCCACACTTGCCTAATGGATCTATTACAGTTTAGAGGGTAAAAAGAACTGAAGTTATCGGGACATGTGGGTGTGACATAGTGAAAATGCTGTGTTTTGAGAGGCGGGCTGGTTCTGAGAGGAGTGCTTAGTTTTGATGCTGCAGGTCACAGTTGATGTTTGGTGCACTATTTATTTATTTACTTATTTTTAAAGGAAAGATGCAGGCAGGAATGCAGGCGGGCAGGCAGGCTGGCTGGGAGAGGAAGAAGCAGCTTTATTTTTATTTAGTTGTTCCTCTTGGTTCTTCTCTGGCTCCGGGTCTTGAACCCAGGTACTTGGGATATTTGTGGACTACACCTGGAAGACTTAACCACTAAGCCACAGGGCATACTGATGGGTACATTCATAAGTGGAAGAAAACTCTCCCGAAATCACAAAAGGAAAGTTGTTTTATACACAGACACACACACACAGACATATGCACAGACACAGACACACAGACACACTCTCCAAAATGGACTTAGAGGACTGAATCAGATGAATGTTATGTAAAGCACATCAGTGACCTTTTCTCTCCATCCTGTTTGGTAGTCAGTTTAGTGGCACCTGGATGCCTGCTGGCTAAACAAGAAAAGCACAAGGGGCTGTTTTCTCACGTGAGGTCACTTACAATGGAGATCGGGATAAGCTCCGTCTGCCTTCCTTTAAATGTGATGACAATTCTTACGTGATAAGCTTTCTGTGCTTTTGTTTAGAAACACCTCTCTTGTCTGTTATGCTCTCCGTTACATTCAGATAATTCCCAGTGACTTTTTCCTCTGCTCATAAATTAGACCCGGAGGTCTTTTTTGTGGGGTGCACCTGGTGCAGGGAGGCTAATAGACTTGACTCCAGAAGCCCCTGGCTGATACCAGATTTACAGTTTCTAACTTTTCACCAGGCAGTAGCCATAAGCTATTGCAGAGTCTTGACTTGGATACTTAATTCCCTGTCTATTACACAACTTTCAATTAACCTGTGAACCTCTTGGCTGCTGTAATGCTTAACTAGAACCCGAGTAATTAGCCGCCTATAATTACAGCACAAAGCAATTTAAAGTATTGTTTCACAAGAGTGGAAACAACACAGAAAGCCACACCTTTAAGACTTCTCTCTTTTCAATATTGTCTGTAAATTTATCTGCCATTGTATGTGCATAATATTTCCTTTTTTTTTTTAGATACAAAATACTGAGAAGGAATCAAACGAGAGACTAGACCCCAAGCACCAGTGTTGTTTGTCTGCAACCTTTTCACTTTTTTTTTTCTTTTTGAGCATCAATATGAAGGTTAAAATGAGATGGACAAAGGAGAGAATTCTAATTAGGTTTCAAAAAAAGAAAAAAAAAATACAATTTATTGGGTGAGTGTGCCTGATTGGCCACAGCACATCCTGGTTTCAAATGCAGGCGACCGTCCATTATTACTACCCATTTATCTTCATGAAATGCTTATTTTGACATTTTTTTTTTTAAGAAGGGGAAAATTTATATTTGTACTCACATACAGACATACATTGGCAGTGCAGAGCAAGGGGCTGTCTCTCAAGGGTAGGCTATTACTTGCCCCTGCTTGGAAGAAAAGGCTTTCTCAATGGGATTATGTCCTCTCTCATAACCTATCAGTTGTGTGATCAGAAATTCATAACGCAGTCCATCTATCCCTCAGCTCGCCAGCAGCGGGATGGAATTTAAATAGGCAAATGCCAGACTTGGGGGGTTGACATTCTCTGTCTCTCTCAATCTTTCTCTTTCTCCTGTCCTCCCAATCAAACTGTCTTTCTTTTCGTTTTCCTCTCCTTTTTTTTTAAAGAAAATCCCTCCACGCACCACCATTTTCTATCAGGCAGGAACGTGACGAGGAGTTATCAGGAAATGGAGGATGGATGGGTGAGTGGAGAGGCAGAGGGAGGGAGGATGAGACAATGAGATGGAAGGAAATTGTAAATTGTTGCTGCCATACTCACCCTGGGACAGTAAAGCCTGGTTGTGTTTTTTTTTTTTTTTGCATTTACAAGGAAATCTTTCGGATGTATGACTTAGCGCCTATCCTTGCCCAGCCAGCAAGATGTCTGTGCAGCTGAAGTTTACACGTGTGCATAGGATAATAACACTTCTTTGGGGGAGGCGGCTGAGAGGTAGAATGTGCATTTGAATCTATACATCGTTGAGCTGGGCTTCCTTTGGTGGCAGAGCTACCGAGGGTGTCAGCTCCATAGAGTTGTAACCGATGACATTTAACTTTGGTCTGATAAAGGAGTAATTCAGAGTCTCTCTTCTTCCCTCTCTGCCTTCCCATCGTCTCCAACCCCAATAAAAGTAAATCAGATTTATATCTAAGTTCACCACCATGGTGGAAGGGGAAGAAAAACGTATTTAATTGATCATGCATTAAGACTGTAGAACTTAAATGTTGCAACTTGAGACTGGCAATCACGATGGGCTTTGCTGCAAAAGAATGAAAAAATGAATATCGCTGTGAGCAAACTGCCTATTGTCCTGCCTTTCTCGTCCTTCCATAAGGTGGTAAAATTCATTCACCTCTATGTCAGACAGTTAGCTGTTAAAAGTCACACTCTCCTCCCTCCCCCTCCCTCCCGATATCATGGCATTGGGCTGGGAAGTGAATCTTAAAGTAGATGTTTGGTTTCATTGGTGCTAAAATACCTCTCCTTGTGGTGCTTTTTTCCCTTGCTTTTAACATTTCTGTCAGTAATGCTTAGTTATAAAAGAAACACTGATGAGGTTTTTTTTTTTCTTTCTTCCAGCCATCGTCAATTTATTGGTATTTAAATTTATTTCAGAGGGCAAACTCCAAATAGATTCTGCCCACGTGGGAAAACATAATGGGACGGGGGATTCGCCCCACTTGTAACAAATACCCCAGCCTCATAAAAATGATGCCGTGCACTACATAATGTGCTGTTTCTGCCTGGGGGAAGAGAGCGTTGTATACCGGAAAACATTGCTAAATGCATTCATCTTGGGAATTATCTCTCTGCAAACGTTACCACCTCTGTTCAGTCTTGGACTGAAGACCCATTGACTTTAACTGATGAGGGTTTGAGAACTAGAAGCAAGAAATTGGAGGAGCTGGTGCCAGTTGTCCAGTTAACTGCTCATTGACACAACAGGGCTTACAGAATTTCCTTTCTTCCCATGTTCATTTTCATATGTCTCCTCCAACGTCTAGGCATGTGACCCACGGAGAATTCAATCAGTGTAGTGTTTGGTCCAGTTGCTACAGAAAAAACAGTAAAAAGAAATTGAACCCAAGCTGATGGAAGACTCATATAAGTCTCCTTCCTTCTGAGGTTTGCATTGACAAATAAGGGATCCCTTCTTCTTGATGTATTCTTTTTGTTTCTGAGTCAGATGAGTCCCCCAGGCATTGCTTTTTTCCTTTTTTCTCTTTCCAAGAAGGGCTAGATTGTACATTTCTGGTGGGGCAGGATTTTACAGAATTTTTTTAAACTAACAGCTTTACTGAGATGTAATCCACCTACCAGACTATTCACCTGTTTAGAGGTCAGTGATCTCTGCATACGCCTGTGCAGCTGTGGCCAGTCAGTTTTAGAAGATTTTCAGCACCCTACCCCGCCCTCCAAAGAAACCCCAGGTCCTTTAGCCCTCATCCCCGTTTCTTTCCATCTCCTGCCCTCCAACTCCCATTCCTCAGCAGCTGCCATTCTACTTTCTGGACTTTTCTTCTGCTTGGAATCTTGCAGTATGTGATACTTCGCGACAGGCAGACATGGTCCTAAATGTCTTCTGGGATGCTGCCCTTTTTGGGAGTGCAGAAGTATCCTCATGTACCCCAATACTGAGAACAGTGTTGGGATTGATCATGCCCTGAAGTCCATGGATCCCCCATTTAAGAGCCCCATTCAGTTGACAGGAATTCTTCACAGGAACAGGCAGATGGAGGGGCACAGAGATCTACAGAGGAATAATCAGATAACCTGTGACGCTGGTCTCTGGGTCACTGTGTCAGCACCACCCCCAGACGTGTTCCTGGTTTCCCCAGGCATTTATTTACTCCTTTAATGCACTTGTGAAGGGAAAAGACCCTTAGATTCTACCTGTGGCTTTCCCAAAATGGCAAATATTCCTTTGATAATTGCTGAGATTCACATTTAAGTCATCTATTTGTGATTGCAAAATAAAATTTTACAGTCCCAAATAAATGAAGATGGCATGAAGAGAAGGAAGAAATCATGACTCGTTTTATGTCTCCACTGTTTTGCCTTTTAATTTACTTCTGCTACCAGCTGAGGAGAAGTGGGGAAGACTGACTTCAAGTTCTGTCAGTCCCTGAGGGTTCTGATCAGGTTCATGGCCATGTAGTAGGCAGGTAGGTAGGTAGAGAAATAAATAAGGAAAAAACATCAACAGGGCTTCAAAGATGCAGCTGAGGAACCAAGGCCTCTTTGCCAAATGACCACCGGTCACCATTTGTCTATTTTTACACATTCTTGTTTTCCTTGCTAACTTCCCATAAGGTGGTTGTAGAAACAGGAGGTAGTTTGTCTGACTCTGCTCACAGTTGGTGTCTATCCAAGCCTGGCCGGAAACTCTCCGTGTTCCATTTTCAGACCAGTGCCTCCCAGCAGCCAGGTCAGCAGTCCTCCTTGTCCCTCACACCGTTGCAGTCAGCCCACTGGGCGGCACACACAGTCCGCTTTCCCACTCCAGACTGTTTGCCGTGCTGAGCTGCCAAGAAATCTGCCTGCAGACGGCTGTGTCTTCACGCTCTGGTTTTCTCCAGAGGGAAGTCACAGTGCCATGCAAACCCACCCCATCCTCTGAGTTCCTGGGGAAGAAACGCCTGGCCAGGGAAAGCATGTTGTTTTTCCAGTGGACGTTCCCGGTTTGTCTTCTTGACTCTCTCATGTTTGGCTCTGCTTTGGTTGTTTTCTTTTGCACATTTTTTTATTTACCCTGGGAATCTTATTTTTTATTTTAAGAGCAACAGAATTTGTTGGAAAACCAATTTTACACACACAATGAATCTTTATCTCCATATTATTATAAGCAAGAAGTACTAGGGGATACACAGGACAGAAGCACAATAAATTTCTTTCTCATTTTCAGCTGTAAGCCTGGGTCTAATTCTCTTGAGAGATTGATTCGAAGGAAGTGCAGGCTTTTGCGGTGTGCTGGAAGGGTGGGCCCATGCCTGCAGCACCGGGCCATCCCCACGGTCACTGCTGCTCTCCTCACTGCCTTGATTTTGTTTTTCTAAAGGAAAGATGCAGGCAGGAATGAAGGCAGGTAGGCAGACAGGAAGAGAGAGGAAGAAGAAGCATTTTTGTAGCACTTCCAACTTAGCTGTTCATGCTGGTTGTTTCCCCCCAGGACCCGGGACGTGAACCCAGGGCTCTGTGGCTTGTGCTCCTTTGGAGGCGATGGACCTAACTGCTGCTCCACCAGGGCACACCCTCATTGCCTTGATTTTGCAGTTCCATCTGGGGGTACCAGGGGGACAGCCGGGGCCTGGGGTCAACCTGAGCTTCCTTGAGTAGGTTCAGAACCAAGGTTCCGGCAACTGGAATTTCTATATTTCTTCTTTTTTTAGAGAGGAAGGAAGCAGGCAGGAATGAAGGTGAGTAGAGAGGCCGAGGGGAAAGGAGAAGAAGAAACTTACTTTATTTAGTGGTTCATCTTGGTTGTTCCTGCTGACCCCAGAAGGTGAAGCTGGATCTTTGGGGTTTACATAGGACTTCACACCTGAGCCGCCGCTGGGGTTTCTGAGTTCCAGGACAGCTTGTGTCATTTCCGTTCCCAGTGGGAATACAAACGAAGCGTCCTCTCTCTTCCACCTTCTCACGGAGGAAGTGGAAAACTATACAACCTGGAAAAGGGAATCCATATATATATATGATAGGAGACAAGCACAGAATTCAAACAGACCCCTGAAGCTGGGCCCAACAAGGTTCATCCCCCTTCCTGAAGATGTTGTCAACTCCCAGGAGCTGCAGAGAAGTTTAACCACACAGGGTCTGTCTGTCCCCTGATGCCAGCTGACACTTGTTTGTCCTTTGAGATGGAGGTTGATGGATTGACAGCATGTCCTGTAGGCCACCCAAGACTCTCACAACAATGCAGTTAATTTCTGGAGCTCCCACTCTGATCACCCTCTTAATGCAAAGTGCTGGCTTCCAGGTACTTCCCAGTCTCACATTAGCCACATTGTCCAGCTTTGCTTAGTGCTTTTTCCACCACGGCCTAGATATGGAAGTCAGCCCTTGCCTCCATTTTATTTCCAAATCACTCACATAAGTTGTATTTGAGCAGCTCGCTTTGCTAAAGCTGCAGAGGCAAAGGAAGTTTACTTTGCAGTGATATAAGCAAGTTCATAATGAATAGGATAGGCATTTGTGTAGGGAAATTTTTTGACCTCTTACCCCTAGAATTTCTAGCTGCTTTTCTCTGAGGCCTTTTGCCATGCTGTCTAGTCAGTTCTCTTTTTGTTCCGTTCCTTCTTTGACTCTTCTCTCCTTGTCTACCTCCTCACTATTATGTTTGAGCATGAAAAACAGTTCAGCACTTTAGGGGGCGGGGAAGGGGAGTTGTTTTTATCTTCCGTTTGGGCTCATCTTCATAGACCAAGTGATGCCTGAAAGGGTTTCCTCTTCACAGATTCTTTATTCCCTACTTTGAATGCTGTTGCTTCTGTCAAAAGTAAGTCGTGTCCTGGGTCGTTTCCCAGGGACCAAGGATGAGGAAGGCCCAGCAAACCAAGCCCCTCCCACCACTCCGTTACAACATCGGAGGAATCCTGTCATGTCTCCTCAGAGTTCCATTTGTGACACTGGATAGGACATTTATAGTTTTACATCGCCTCAGTGAGTTGATCTTAAACCACTGAAATATTTCTAGTTGAATTCTGAAAGTAGAAAAGAATCACCCGCACCCCTCCAAGACAGGGAAGCAGTGGAAGCCACAGAGAAATACGTGTGGAAGAAAACTCTTGAAGTTTCCAGAAGCGAGTATGAACAGGTGTTCTAGGGTCCTGCTAATTGATAAAACTGGTTGTCTGCAGAAGTCAACTTTAATCATTTCTCAGTGAAGAAGCTTTATAAATGAATAAATAAATAAATCTGGTGGATGCCAAAAATGCAAGAAAAAAAATCCAATCTCTTTTGAAATATAAGCTAAAACCAAATTTCTGACAAAAATGAAATTTCAGAGAAAACCATTCAGTAGTTGTCTGTATAAAGTAGAGAAGAGATCCCTGTTTGAAAATTCACAAAACTTTAAAAAAATCACCATCTCCTAACTGTTAATAGATTTTCTCCACAAAGTTATAGCATGGCATAGAAGTAAAAAATGAAAAGTATAAAAATCACATTTTATTATTAGAATGAAATGGAGGTAGACCATGGGTGCAAGTTTTACTAGATAAAAGTAGTTGTTAATCTCAACTTTTTTTTGAGTTTTGAGTTTTGATTCTGGTCAACCTACATCCAAAGTTTCGCTTAGAGGGGCTTCTGATCAGGTGAAAATCAAATGAGGAAAATCAGAATGGAATGTTTTGTGGAGCCTGAATGACAGTACCTTTCATGGGCGAGATTTTCAAATTCATTCTGTTGGCCAGAAGCCCACTGATTTTCATCCGTATGTCTGCTTCGGTGAAGCTGTCTGCATCTTCTTGCTTTGTCAATTTTAGTAGGAATTGCTTTCAGGTTAACAGAATTTTCGTGATGTCATCAGATATTTCCTGATGAGAACTCCTGGCCATCGCCTAGCCACCCCATCTCCATAAGAATGTTTCAAACTGGGGAGAGTGTGAACTGTAAGGTAATCTCTTGTTCAAGCATCTTGAAAGGTCTAGGCCTTGCCTATGTACGCATGTATGTATGTACTTTTGAGAGGGTTCTAATGGTGTTGAAAACTAGTTTAGTCCAGCATGTGAAACAGCTGATGGATCAGTCCTTTTGCCATCTTCAGTGGGGTGCCTTTAGAAGGTAGAATGGAAATGAACACATCATAACTACACGTGGATTCGTAAAGGGAGTGTCTGTACTTTTAACAGAATAAAGCAAGAGTATGGGATGACTTCAGGTCTCATCATTGAACTGCAAGTTCTAATGAAAGTGTGGTAGAAACGTACCACTTCCTCTCTCTGCTCTGGTTTTCAAAACCTCTGAGTGTGTTTTCTTTATGGATATAGGGTGTAGGTGTTAACTGTGGATGACAGATGTTTGTTCAGCTGATCGATGCAGTGAGCAAAGCTCTGGTGTTGGTGAGGAAAGAGAGAGAAGCACTAGCAGCTAGCACACAGGTTGACCAGTATTGCAAATTCATGCCTGGTCTGAGGGAAATACTCGAGACAGACAATAGCGTGTCAGCCACAAGGAGTTCCAGACTAAGTCGGCGTAGGCTATTCTCCTTACACGTCCTGGTGTCTCCTGTAGCTGATAGTGACAGAAATTCTTGGATCATTCGGCAGCATGATAGAAGAACTCACATGCATTATTTACAGTGAATTATTTTGTTTCTTAAGCATGGTTCGTTCTTCTCTGCCAACATCCTTCCTTTTGTGCTGTAAATTCCCAGTGGCTTTTTCTTGACTGTAGCAGACCCCTAACCCTCAAGAGGACATTATTTATCAGAGTGCCCCTGAATGTTAGCTCTCTGCATATTCTGTTTGGTGGGGGTGGTTGAGGGGAAGTTTTCATCTCAGTGTGCACGACCATGCGGGGGCCCCCTCACCATTGGTGACCTGTAATTCAAACAGGTCCCCTGGCCCATAAGAAAGTGGCAGGGGAAATCACTCTTAGGAGTCACTATGGGTTATTTTCTTGTGCCCGCAGGAGACAGATGTCGTGACTTTAATGTCTAGGCCAGTGATTCTTATTTGGAGTCATGGATTCCTTTGAGAATCTGACAAAAAGTCTGCGCATACATTTCAAGTTTTGCAGAATATTTCATAGGATTCTTGCCCTCCTTGAAATTCATCAATGATCCTGTTAAGGCTTATGCATCCCAGTTAAGACTCCGTCATCTAGAGTTTCCATACTCTGGACATACTGCTTGCTGAGGTGAAAGTCCGTTCTTGAAAGTTAGAGAACTGAGTGGCTATAATAAGTGACCGCTGCACTTTGCACTCTTGGCATGGCTCCTAGTCCCCTCTGCATGCCCTGTGTCTTTCCATTCTTGCTTGCATTTTTGTCCTCCTCTCACTCTCCCTGTGTCCCTGTCTCTGTTTTCGTCTCCGTTTTCTCTCCAGGTTTCCTCCTTCTTCTAGTTCTCTTCAACCTAATGCTCTTGTCCATTCCAAATCAGCTCGACTTCTCTCTACCTCTTTCCCACATGCTTTGCTTCCTTTGGGGGACTTGACAGATTAGAGGATGGTGCCTGAGGAGAAGGATGATAGAATAGGTGATGCACAATCTTGGTAGCAATCACTGTGCCTTGTGCCAGGCATGTCATAAGCCCGGGTTCGTTTTTCCAACCTCAGAATGCAAAGAAATAGAATAGGGGAAAGATGTAGTGACATTGAAGGTACAGAAATTTTGAGGTAAAACCACCTATTGATGTCATATCCAAAGTGTGTCCTATCTAAGAAGTCACTGTGCTACAAGAATTATGATCCAGGAAAGTGAAGTACTGGCTTTGTTTTCAAGGATGTTTAATTGGAGTCTTCAGGTTTGGAAGTGAATGTCGGATTACCCAGGGTTGGTCTGTAAGTTATTTAATTCTGTGCCACATTTTAAGCAGACGCTGTTGAAACCAATGAAAATGAAAACCAATGAAGTGTCCATTTCAAGATATACCTTAGAATTAAGCAAGTTAAATCAATGGAAATCAATAGAATGTTAGGAGAAGCAAGAAAGCGACCTGGCAGGAGAGCAGTGAAGTAGTGAATTAACTTTTCACGGCAGAATCAGCGTGTTTCCACTGCGGTCCCAGAGCTTCGTGGGCTCACTTGGGTGGACAATCTACACATGCTTTTAGATTTTTGACCATTTGAGGCCAATGTGCTATTGGTCTGGAGCAGAGACTGAACTTTCCAACAGACCTAAGATCCAGGTTTGTAGAAAACTTCCTTAGCTGCAAGATTTCTAGCCTTTGCTTGCTTTCCTGAGAATCTGTTGAGATTTTGGTCAGTGACTATCCTAGGTGACTGTGACTCGGTGTAGAGAAATGTGGCCATTGTGTTGATAGCATTTATCCTGTCCACAAGCTAAAAGAAACATTTGCTTACACACTAGGTTAATGAAACTCTATATTCACCAGATAGGTTTTCCTCAGGTGTATCTTTTTAGAAGACTAATTGCCCACCCCCTGCGTGGTTAGTGCCAGTTCTTACTAACAAAGGAAATGACGACATTAAGATGGCGTGTGAGATTGATGGCTTTAGGAATAAAAAACTTGCTTGATAATTACTAAAATCACACCAACATATGAATGAGTAATATGAACTTATTTTCCTGGCAGTCTGGAAACCAAAGCCACGGTTTTAGATTTGTCTGTGATGGTTTAAATGCAACACTGCCAAAATTCTGGAGAAAGAAGTTTTTAACTGACGAGAATGCATTTTAGAGAGCTGAAAATTGACGAAGGCTTGAAAGTGTTAGGGGTGATAGATGTTGATTTTTAGGTACCTATGTTATGGTTTTCATAGTGTGTCACACATGTCGTTTGTGCTTAAATGTGTTCCTTGCAAGTAATTTCGTATTGACAAGTGATGCTACAAAGCTCGTTAGACAAGGAGAGAAGGGAAGGGGGTCATCTGTGCCTTCCATGGAAGGAGAGTGTCATTCATGCCTCTTACGGCCTCTGTAACATTGCTGGATATTTGAGCACATGCGTCTCCATGTAAACTCCCATGTGTAGACCTCGTGCAGAGTGTGCCACGGACACCTGGTCCGACTAGAGGAGGAGCTGTGACATAAGAAACAGGAAACGTCCCCATGTTGACAAAAGTAAAGATGATTCGATTTTTTGCAAACTTCTGAGTTAAAATATCAAGTCATCCTTACCCTTGCCTGTCAGAATCATACGTAGAAGATGCTGGCCCTCTGAAGTAGCCCAGTACGACGTGAAATGGGGAGGTGAGCTGGTGACCTGGCAGTGAACACACTGAAGCTTGGTTGTGTTTGGCTGCAAAGGGATGCTATTTAGACCAACATTTCTCACACAAATTTTTCTTTGCATATGAACTGCTACATTTATTCATCATTGCCAATATTCTGCATTTTTGGCCTAAATAGCAACAATCTCATCTCGCCACCTAATTCTGTTAGATGTGTTTAGAAATTATATAGGCAAATCCATTCCTTGCTGTAGAGTCTTCAACTTAGAATGGAGATAGCAGGTGGGCCCTGGTGGAATAGTGTTTGGGTCCACTGCCTCTGAAGGAGCATAGTCCACCTACACCCCAAGGACCCACGTTCGTGTTCAAGGGCCAGGGAAACAGCCAAGATGTACAATGAAATAAAAATAAATAAATAAAGTGCTTCTTCCTCCTCTCGCCTCCTGTCTGCCTGCTCCCCTTCATCCCTGCCTATACCTTTCCTTTAAAAGAAAAAAAAAGGAGATAACATTGTATTTACCTCCTAACATTATTACAAGATTAAGTGAGGTGATAGACACACCTTGCTTTGCGCACTGGCTAGGACAGGAAGTGCGCACGGACTCCTGCTGTTATCACTGCCGCTAAGATGGACAATAAACAACCCACTGTATTTGTGTGGACAGTGCACAAGACAATGTGCAGACCAATTGTTATCTTCTAAGAAACGACCCTTATTTTCTCCTTTGGTGGTTTGAAATATGGCAGCCCCTGGATAGTGATTAAAATGTGACCTGCACTACTTCTTTGTGCTTGCTAGTTATCTTTCCACCTAATCAGTGTTGGTACACTTTGAATTGAATTGCATTGAACTGAGTTTCTCAAGTTACAGAGCAACTGAAATTTCACTTTTTTTTTTTTTTAGAAACCTCGCAACAGACATAAGTAAATACATTAGAAGACTTAGGAACATATTTCCAGTGACTTGCAAAAGATGATCATGGTAAGAAAATCTCAAAAAATAATGACTATGTTGTTAGATGTGTGGAAACACTTGAACTAGGCAAAGGGGGCTCTGGCGGGGCGGAGGGACGCAAGGGGAAGAGTAGGGCTGCTGGTCACAGCTGTGCCAGGAAAGCTCAAGAACCCTGCTGAGGGTGACCTTTAATTAGTCTGCCTCCATGCGTGCCAACGGGTTCCCTTTCCATTCTGCCCTTGTCACAGAAGAAAAGGCTGCCTGGGAGGAAGGGGGTGGGCCATCCCAACTCTCTGAGAACCTTATCTGGTTTTTGTTAAAGTGATGTTTTTCAAAAAAGAAATTATCCTGGACTCTTGGTATGGATGGAAATTATTTTTAGCCATTTTATATAGTAGATTATTTAAATTTGGACAAACGTTAAATTAGGCATTAATTTCCTATGCATATAGCTTTTATACAGCTATAAAACTAAATGAAATTTATAGATTACTATATAAATTTACTATAAAAACCATTAAGGTTTAAATTAACAACATTAATTCAGTGTTCTATGTGAGGTTTCGCAGAAGCTGAGGCACGAATGGTGAATCTAATCACAGGGAAAAAATTATTTTTGCATTGGCTAGTTTACTTAAGTTGATTTTTTGGGTTTTCCAACCTGATGGGATTACCATTTTGATAATTTTTATTATCATGATTATTTTTCCTGTTACACAGTGAGTTCATTTTAAATAATTGATCCATCATTTTGATGATTCAATAAGTTGATCGTGCTACTCAAAATACAAAATTGAAAAAAAACTTGGTGTAATTTAATGAGAAATTCTTTACTGTTAGCACCTACATTTCTTAAAAATGAATTGTTACAAGTTATTTTATTTATAGGTGTGGGGATTATATTATTAATTTCAAATGAGATTATTATAGTGGAATTTTGGGGCTCCTTGCCGTTGGCTTGCCTGTGTTAGTGTGTGCCGTGGGAATAAATGTTTACACAACACCTTCCATGAGGGCTTTATTCCTACAATGTCCTATGAAGTCCTTTGGCAAGAACTTATTATATGGTGAGTTGACCTTTGGTTTTTTTCTCAGTAGATGCTAACTCTTAAAGAGGAACACATTAATATAGCACCCTGTTATTTTCAGGATGACAAACCAAAAGCGTCATTTATTTAATAATTTAAGAACTCACATCTTATTTTGTGCAAATGGTTCTCAATGGATATTTATCACTACAGAAGAGAAGTTTTGCCTTTATAGTGTGAAGAATCCCACATAAATATCGTGAGAGACATGGCATGAGAATTTCTTATTCAGATTTTTCATTTTCATAAAACGTTGGTGTAGTACATGAATATGTTTTTGGAGTGAATGCATTGAGAAACAGTGATGAGGAGAATTGAAATGAAAATAAGTTTCACTGTGACATAAATCTATTACCCTGGCAGTAAATAGTGTTGATTTTAAAAACAGACACAAAAACATGGAAGTGTTTGCTCCCAAAGGTAGTGATTCCAAGAGTATTTGAAAATTGAGATAAAGTTGAAAATTATTTAGTCCAGCTAAAGAAACATCAATGACTGAGCCCTACTAAATTTGTCAATTGGTACTTTGTACTTAACTTATTTTATTGCTACTTTCAGTTGTATCCTAAGCTTCTCATAAACACCCTAATTCTGGTAGTAAATTTTTACTCTGTGGCATTGCCTTGTTTTGAAAACCCTTTATGTATATGTGTGTACATTTGTGTTTATGTAAAAATAGTAATTGAAGGAGCATTTAGTAGGACATGTCAGAAAACTCAAAGGCCAGTGCCAGCTCTGACCTTTCCTCAGAAATTTCTGAAAAAACCAGGGTCTCTCTGCCTCAATTTCCTTTTCTGTAAAATGGAACTAACACTGCTAGATTTTCCCCAATAGGGAGTTAGTTGTGAGGAAATTGTGTAAGTTTAAAGTGTAAATCTTATGTAAACGTTATTACAATAAATAGAGACTCCAAATGTGAATCAAATGTTAAGTATTTGCAGTAATTAGGGTTTTCCAATTCTTTCACTTCTTCTGAACGTCTCCCTCCAAGATTCTGGACCTAGAGAAAATTCTGCATAGTGAGTAAGTCAGATGGAGAAAGAGATAGACATCAGTGATTTCACTCATATGTAGTATATAGAGAAACCAAGCAACACATGAACTAAATCAAACAAAAATAAACTTTTTTAGCCCATGAAATCAAATCAGTGGTTGCAAGGGGGGCGCCACCAAGGAAGGGGGCAGGCAAATTGGATGGAAGAGATCAATTATATGGTGAAGGAAGAACTGGCTTAATATTTTATATACTGATGTTGCTTTACAATGAGACATACCATAAACCTATATATTTTGATGTAATGTTCCTTCAATACATTTAAAAATAAAGTTACTGTAGATTAGAACTGGAGGCCTTTCTCCTGCTTATTACCTGTGTTTATGAATAAAGTTTTATTAGCACACAGCCTTGCTCACTGGTTTACTTGTTCTCTATGGCGGGCTGCTTTTTTCACTACAGTGGCGGTTGAAGAGTTGTACTAGGGACTGTCTGGTTGGCCAAACCTACAATATTTACTCTTCGGTTCTTTATAGAAAAATGTTGGGGACACCCTGTTATGTATCACTAAAGTCCAAGAGCAATTATAATCCAGTCCTTTCTGGAACTGAAGTCCCTGAGAGATGATGTAATTTTGTTTAAGATTCGTCCTCTCCTGCAAGGAACTAAATGGCCCTGAGTGACCTCTCTTAATCGGCAGCGGCCTTACCCTCCTCTTCTGATCCAGGACTTCAAAGATGTGGATGTATTGAGAGCTTATTTTTTTTCTTGCTTCTTTCACTGGCTTGCTTCCTTAAAAGAATATTCTTGGGGACTTGAATGATGTTGCTGGAAATTTCAGTGAGAAATCTGGGCACATTTTAAATCCAGTTAATTACCAGGTTACAACAGTGTTTGCAGGCCAGTGTCTCACAGAGTTTTAAGCTCAGAAGGCACATTGAATAATGTAATTTTCCAACCACATAGATAACGTGGAAAGATAAGATACAGTGGAGAAACTCACATTTTAAACGCACCATCTTTTTTTTCCTGTTTCTGTTTTTTCATGCTGGAGTTTTGAGACTTGATACGCGATATTCAGGTAAATTTGGAAGCTGGAGAGAGCTGGAAAGTTGGCAGTCTCTGCAAGTTTATTTTCTACTAAGAAAAGTCAGAGTGTCTCATTTAAAATATAGAATTTTAGAGTTGAAATGGACCACAGATCAGCATTTCCCAGCCTCTTTTGACCCATGGACCATTTTCTTAGTAATTTATAATCGTGTCAGTTCTCTTAGGAATTTTTAAAATCAGTTCATCATTTTTGTGTGGTCTATTATGAAGAGCTAATTTTAAGATAATTTTATCTCAGGTTAGTACGTGATTAATTATAAATATTACTTCAACACCATCATTAATGATGATCGCATATGTAAACAAATTTTGCCCTCTTTAATGTGTGGTGTATAACTTAAAAATTCATATAGAGGAAATTGAAAAAGGAAAAAGTAAATTGTCAAAAATAAATAGCAAAATGACATTGTTTCATATGCAGTTTTGGAATTGAAATATAGATGAGCACAAAGAGGCAAAAATTGCTTTTGTGATTTGTTGTTTGAAGTTATTAGATTTCATGCTATAAACATTTATTTTTGTAATTTTTGTATTTGTGGCTTAAATGATGAGATCAGGGAGGTTTGCATTTCTCGTCAAATAATATTATGTCGATTGACTACAAAGTCTGAATGAAATGTCAGTGGATATATTTATGTATATGCACATATCTTCTCATATGTGCATGTATTTATTTTTAACATGTTTTAAGTACCAGACCTATATTAATATGCTACATAAGAATTTTTATCAAATAAATATATCCTATGAGGCTTTTGAGGCAATTTGGAAGGCTAATTACTATTATAATCTCTGTACGAAGCTTTATTTCAATGCCCTTCTCCTCTCTTTCCCCTTGGTTTTGGCTTTCGGTGTTAATCACAGGCCCATGATGAGTCTACGTTAGGCTCCACATGATCATTAACAAGATGACTTAAGACTGTGTGATGATCAAGGGCCCGGGGGGAGCCTGCTCGGGTCTGGGTTTAGAGCTCACTCTAGCCCTGACCTCGGTGTCCGCTCCACAAAACTTGGAGCTCTCAAAACGTCTGCTTAAAAAGAAGGTGTGTTTCATTTATTTAGTTTACAAAGGAATAGAAGCATGTTTTTGACATGAGTGCCATGGTTTTCTCATTTATGTACAAGGAAACTAAAAGAAGAGAAGTGAAAATGATGTTCCCAAGTTGACACAGTAACCTAGTTACTGAGTCAGATCTAGAAACAGGACTTCTAGCTGTCTGTGAATCTATCTACCAATCATCTGTTGCCTATTAATCTAATCTACCAATCACCTATTTATTAACCACATATATTAATCTTATTTATCATCTATCAATCTTATGTATATATCAGTCATTATCTATTAATCTAAACAATCATCTGTTTAGCCGTATAGCATCTGTCTGTTAATCTTTACCTATCTATCTGATTTTAAAGGAAAGATGCAGACAGGAATGAAGGCGAGGAGGCAGACAGAAAAAGAAAAGAGGAAGAAACAACATCTTTTTAAAAAAAAATTTGCTTGTTCATCTTAGTTGTTCCCCCTGGCCCAGAACACAGGATTTTTAATTCTCAGTTTTCAGTTCTCATATATTTTGACTAAACCATCTAGCATTTTGTCACCTGAATGTATATGATTAAACAGTGCTACTCTGCCTGGAATAAAGCAAATCAGTTAGTCCTGCTTCTGGTTCTTCATTAGTGGCTCACCAATTAATTTGGCCCCAAACATGCATTGTGTTCTAAAGAGATGATTTAGCAGAAGGAGGCCCATCCATCTGTTTCTTCGATAACTCTTATGAAGATGTTGATTCTTAACATGACTTTATTACATACCAATATTTTACCTGCAATTATTGGTGTAGAAGTTCAAACACTGGTTACCTAGTCCATGGAAATCACCTTCCACCAAAGGATATAGAACTTGCACTAGTGAACCATTTATTGGATGCAAATCATTGACCAAATGAGCTTACAAAATGTCAAAATCTTTGGAGGGTACCCTCGTTCAGTAGATTTTTAGCATGAGCAAATTTTTTCCAAAATAACATGGCATAGTTTTGCTGAGAGCATTTCTACAAATTCCTATGTACAATAAAGTGGAATCTGTTGTAATTTGTGACCTCCACTGGTCCATCCAGTAGAATTCCCTTTGAGATGTAAATGTCCATCTGTAAAGTTTCTTTGGTCCTGAATGCTCTTCCTGCAGGTTATAATGAAAGGATCAAGGGGTGTCTTCAATGGATTGCTTGTTAACTGTGCATTCATTTGGCATATAATTCATTGATTTGCAGCCTTTCCCCTCCCTTATTAAATTTATCAGATTACATTATCACCTAACTCAAGGCTATGCTGTCATCATGTTGGAGATTATTTTAAACCAATCTATTATAACCAATAGGAGTAGAAGATTTTCTTTTTGAGGTGTATGTTTGGTGACTAGCCTCTAGAGAACATGAAATAGTCGTAGAGGAGAAAACACAAAGATCAGAAGACTTTTAGAAATTTTCTGAGAGTATGTGCTGTTATGAGCTGGGCGTAGAGTCTGAGTCAATGTACACATATGCTTACATTTTTCAAGCAGTATCGTAGGATTCTATGGAAAATAAAACAAGATATTAACTGATCAGTGACTACTTTGTTGTCCAGTATTTCTTTCTTCTACTTATCACCACTGGCTGCATTCATTCCTGATGGAGTTGCACAGCACCTGGGCCCAGTCCCAAAGAGGTGCCTCTCAGGTAGATTTGGAGAAACATTCTGAGCACCTTTAAATCATTATCCAATGCAGTGGTCTTTATCAGCAGAGACATTCAAAGCATTCAAGTTGCAGTTAATAAATGAATTCCCGTGCTCATTGGCCTCTGGTTAATTCTCAGTGATCGATTGTGATGATGTTCATTATTTGGAAAATGAAATTTTCTGATCTTGACCTAATAATATCTTGGAAGAAAACCATTTTTTTGTAAGACTTTGGCCTACAACCTGAATTAAACACTTCTGCTCTTGGGTTATGTCTCAGCCAAATTATCTCTAGACTTCTTTTGGGGGCCAGGTGGATGGAAAGTGACCTCTCCTGACATCCACACCCCTTTAAGACTCGATAAGGCCAAGCTCTTCAAGCCAACTAAGTTATGATGTGAACACTAAAGCACATTCTTAATAATAGTATGGAAAACAATGGAAATTTTACCCTCTCCTGCCATGATTAAGAGTCACACAAAGTTCTAAGTGGGAAATCTGAGAACAGAAGAGCGTCTTATTTATGAAAACTTTATAGGGGGCTCCCCATCATGGAATCCCCAGATGAAGGATCTTGGAATCATATTTCCTATTCTTGGACCCCCAAACAATGGTGGGAAGGATAGAAGCAGGGCCAGTGGGAGGGAAGGGCAAATCTCAAAATATGAACCCAGGCTTTTTTCTTTTTGCCTCTCCCCTCCTTCAGTGGGAGTCACCAATGGCAAATCATTCCCATGACGCTGTTGTAAAATGGTAGATTTGTAATGTCTGGATGGGCGGAGGACAAACATAACATTTAAATTAAAATAATGCAAAGTTATTTATCTTCACTGAATCTCTGGGTCCCACAGAGGATGCTAGCTATCTCTTTAATAATGCAAAGGAGTAGTAAATTTCAAACTGAGGATGGTCAGTAGCAAGGGGAGTGATCTCCAGGCTGCCCTAATGTCAGTAGAGTACCTTAGGAGAACATCTTATTAGTTCTAACAGGCTGGTTAGCGCCAGGTCACCTTTCTGCCTGGTCTTCCCCAGCAGGGTCACTCATCTCTGGGCTATATTTGGGAGGAAAGAAGTGAGGGGGAGGGGAAGGAATATATTGAGAGCTTCTTTCATCTCCCCTGCATGGAGAGCCATCTAGTTTTATTTGTTGTCTAATTGTGTGATTCTCCTCATCTCTCTCTCTCTCCATTCTCTCTGTTCTCCTCTCGTCATAGTATGTCTGTGTACATTCTCTGTGTTGAGTTCAAGCAGAAACGTTGCTCCCTGGATTTTTTGTTTTTGTTTTTTTAAATCTCATTATTCTTGCATTTTTAGAAATCATCTGAAATAAATATAGTTTAGAAATCTGTCTTTAAATGAGTCTTGACTGTGTTGAAAACATTTTTAACTGGAAGAGGGGCCCAGCACAGCTAAGTTTCCATTCAACGTGACTGGCTGGAAAAATAAAAATAGGAGGGAAAATAAAGATATACATCATATGCCTTCTGCTGTCTTAAAAAGAAAATTGAGATCACTGTATTTTGTCAATCAGTCACAGTTTAGGATTGTGCTTAATGTATTTTCACAAAAGAATAAAAATGAACTATTCTCTTTTTAAAATGTATTTTTGTGCTGTCCTGGATTTTTTTTTCCATCCTAGCTACCAACATCAACCCTTTCTCTTCCCCAGCCCCCACCCTCCATCCAAAAATGAATGCAAAGAAATACTATTAGGCTGCCTGGTTATGTATTTTTTATGAGGCCATACAAGACGCTGCCTGACCCCTCGCAGCTCATGTTATAAGCGCACTGAAGATGCTTTTCATTTGGGTTTTGCTTTTCAGCCTGGATGACCTCTATTAAATAAAAAAAAGAGGGTGGGGATGAGGGGATGTGACCCCAGGGACTAGTCGCTTCAAGGATTACATTTAATTCATATGATAATATTGAAATATCACGTTCCTGGAACTAATGTTTTTGGCTATTTTCTCTTTCTCTTGATTTCAGGGACTCCTTGATGAATCTTGTCATAGGTGTTTTTCATCCATTTTGGGTGGAGAGCTCTAACTTCTGCATTGGAGTCAGATTCCTAAAATTACCTTTTCGCCCTCCTTTTCCGATTCAGGCCATGAATACAAAACATGCCTTTTCTCATAGATCCTCTGAGACAGAAATTAATTTTTTCTGCTGTATGTCTGTTTCAAATAAAGAAACAGTTTTTATGTTGGCATTTCCTTTAGCATCCTTAACTGAATTCCAGTTTCTTTATTAGTGTGATGGTTAACATCTTTTAAATGCACACATACATGCGGTCCCTCCCTCCCTCCTGTCCTTTCTTCTCTTCCTTTTTTCCTTCCCTTCCCTTCTTCCTTCCCTTCCTTCTTTTTTCCTTACAAGGTCAGTGATTCCTATGTAATGGTTTTCTCTCATACATGGGTGGTGATTTAGATATTCTCATGGGGTCCTGGTGCATGGTAGATGTATAATGTATTTTTACATTGCTTTTATAATTATTCTGCTTTTTAATAATGCCCCCATTAGCATTTGAGCATTCATGTGTATAATAAATGCTCAGGGACTTAGAACTTCATTCTGCATTTTTTCCCCTTTTCCTAAGAAATATGGTTCATACTATTTAAGTTCAGGATTAATGTTCCAAACCAATTTGCACAAGCATTCCTCTGGCTAGTTCTTAGAATTATGTATCTGCTAAAGTTTCTCCCGACCACAGACATCTTTTTGTCTTGGCTCGTTGAAACAAACAGGTTGAGAAATGAAATGAAACTTCATGACATTCCTTGTTTTTTGAAAATGTTTTTTTACTCCTTTCACTTCACAGACTAGCACTTAATTTCCTGGAATCAGCTGCTGTTCATCGGGGCTGAATCCTCTCACTTGTCCTCAGAGGCAGATTCCTTGGAAGGACAGTACCATTTAACCAGAGCTAATAAAGTCTATTAGAATAATATTATACCATAGGTCACTAGGAAATCAGGTGCACTTTGCAGGAATCATTCTATATTTTAACATCTTACCAATTTTACACTCCAAAAGGCATATTTAAGTAGAGCTATTGTTATTATATTAGCTTGTAAATCTAGTTCATTGCCATGTGTTTTTTTTTTTAAAGTTGTTGCAAGAAAATAAAAAAACAAGAACATCGATGGACATGTGCACACCTTTTCTTTTCATTATCACCAAAGTACTCATGGAACAGATCAGAGCTGGGAAATTCATTGCAGTAGTTGAAACCCCATCTCAAGCCGGTGCCTTATTACCCAGGTATTGCCACAAATGTGATTCAGCAAAGAAAGCCCCTAGCTGCCCGACCCCCTCTGCAATCAGAGAGCAGCAAAGTGGATCTGCAGTGGGGTTTTCACAATGACTCATAATTTTCCTACATTTGTTTGGATAGCAATCTTAACATTTTTGGCATCTGGGTTCCTGCTAAAAGCGTGCATATGTCTCTGTGTATACACATAGCACATATATTTTTTGTCTTGGTTAGTCATTGAATGTGAGAGGGATGTTTAAAAAAAGAGACTCCAGGTTCCCCTTTGTAAAGCTTGAAGCTGCGACCCTCCCCTCCCCTCTTCCCTCCCCTGTAGCTCTGGACTTCACGATGCCTTCTTGAGTGGTAGCTGAACATGAAGTTGTCTTTTTATTTTTTTTATAAACCCAGTCACAACACAGAAGAGGAGGAGGAAGAGAGAGACAGACAGACAGAGAGAGAGAGAGAGAGAGAGAGAGAGAGAGAGAGAGAGAGAGAGAGAGAGAGAGAGAGAGAGAGAACTAAAAACCCTGAAGGATGGTTCTCAAAAATTCTAAAGGAACCACAGGGAATTCCTTTTAAGAGCAACAGAAAGCAAGCTAGCTGAGGTAAGGCAGATGTGGGGAGCCTTTCTTTTCTTCTCTTTTCTTTCCTTCCTTCTCTCTGTCTCTTTCTGTGTATGTCTCTTCTGTCCCCCTCCCTCCTTATATTTCCTCTCTCTCTTTCCCTTTACATTCATGTATATTGTCTCCCTCTCTGTCTCTGTCTCTCTGTGTCTGTCTCTCTGTCTCTGTCTCCCTGTCTCTGTCTGTCTCTGTCGGGGAGGGCGAGGAGGTGGGGAGCCCCCTGACTTCCTCCCTGCCTGAGCAATCGGAGGACGGAACTCATGTGAATATGCAAATGCGCTGCCTGGGCCGCCGCGCCGCCACGTGTATCTGTTGTACCCGTCTCCCCACCTCCCTGTCTTAGCGTCTGATCTTCAACAGATTGCTGCTGTTTCTTGTGATCACCAGCACAGCGTGCGGAAAGAGCCGGGGGAGGTGGGGACTGGAGGGAGTGTTGTGGGGCTGGAAGGCAGGAAATCAGACGTGATTGCTGTGACTTTTTTATATTAATGTGTGGCTTTTTTTTTCCGAGCTCATTTGCATGTCAAAGTGGCGGAGGTGTGAGGGCAGAGATTAGTATGGAGATGACATAATGATGCAATGAATTAAATGTGATCACTTCTCGGAGTGGGGGTGAGGTGGGGGGGTTGATGAGGTGTGGGGAGTTGCGGGGGCAGCTAAACCGCCAGAGTGAGAGAGCAGGAGCTCAGCTCGGGTTTCTGATCTTCACCACAGTTGATTGATGTCACCAGCGAATAGAATGCATCTTTTTATTGTGATGATGGTGATGGTGGTGGTGGGACTGCTGATTGCCGTGATTACCCTTATCGTTCATGTGAAATTTGAATTTTAAGTGGTCAGTGCCGGAGTCCCCTGTGCACGGGGTCCCCTGTGCACGGGCTGGCTGAGAACGTCAGTGCAAACGCTTTGCTGTCAAAATGGAACACTGTTCCACATTTTGCTTTGATTTACAAAGGAGGGTGTCCCAGACAGGAAAGAGAGGACTAATTTTGTAGTATTACATAGTAGGCTGGGGTCCTAAGGTTTTCATGGGGTGTCAGTGCTATTTGGTGTATGAGAGAGAGAGAGAGAGAGAGAGAGAGAGAGAGAGAGAGAGAGAGAGAGAGACCAAGATTTAAAACATTTTCATTGTTACAAAGGAAAAGAAAAAGAATCTTTCACTGGAACCGTGGGGTGGCTTGGGTTTCAACTGTTGACGATAAAGAAAACACAATTTCATCTCTGGCATTTAGTGTTATCTCCCGTTAATAACAAAACCAACCCAGACTGATTACTCAACAAAGCACATTCTCAGGCGGCTGGTTGTAGGTTGAATGAAGGAGTAGAAAACGGAACAGTCCCTCCACCCCCTTTTGGGCTGTTTTGTATCCAGCACCTGCAAATGTGCATAGAGACATTGTTAAAGGAGTCTGGGGGAGGAAAGGGGAGGTTTGGGGTTTGGGTCTTAAAAAACTTTTCCTGTAATGAAAAGAAGAAAAAGACTATAATCATAAACTAGAAAGATTTTGTTTTTTAAGACTGTCGAGGTGTTCGTTTTAGAAGTCAAATTCATTCTGTCTGCCAGTTAAGTGTTCGTCTGACTAGTATCGTCGACGGTTTCTGCAGAGAATTACCTGCTGTAGACACATCAGGATAGAAATTTCGGACTAATTGTTACATGTGCAGTAACCCTGATGATATAAATGAGCACTTAAGAATCCACAGAACATTACTAACATTAATTTATTGAAAAAGAAAATCCAAAGCAACTCCATTAGTTTTTCCCTGTTATTGTTAAGGACTTGCAATGGATTTCCTAACTGGATAATTTATTCACAAGAAGAAGACACAAATGGAAAAGAAGCCCTCACTCTGGAGGAAGGAGGGAGAGTGTGTGTGAGAGGGAACCACTTGTCAACTTCAACCCCAAAACAAAACAAAACAGCTCTCATAAGGCACCAAGGAGAAGCCGCAAGCTTTCAGATATTTTACTGTGAACACCGTAGTGTGTTCGAGACCTAACTGGTCACCTGGCTGGGGGACTGAGGGGTGCCTGCTTCGCATGCTCAGACACTGTGGTGGGCAAATCCATGTGCCTCCTTTGATAATAGTTCAGTGTCCAGCACCATTGTCCCTCCTTGTTCACAGGGACCTCGATTTCATTCTGTTCAGTTTTCTATGACAGAATGTCATATCGTCTCCTCCTTTCATTCGTATCGTTGGCATTTCCTGCCCACCAAATTCATCTTCTTGGGGTGGCCCTTGGCCTAACATCCTTTCCCAGAAACAGGTAGCCATGCTAACCATACATGGGGACTCGCTGACTGCTGTGTGTGGCTGCTAATCATCGATAGCTTCGTGGGTCCCAATGTTAACATTCGTGGCCTGCTGAATACCTAGAAGGAAGCAAGGCTGTCAGGGAAAGGTCTTGAGTGCTGGTCTGGAGTGACTTTTCTCCCACACATCAACACCTGTATCCTTAGTCTGCATCAGTCCCCAGGTAGCACCTCGGCTTCCTCTATATCCTGCTTTCTCCTTGCCTTAGTCTTCTAGGCCAATAAAGAAGAAAGGCAGGGATGAGGATTGTGCCTATTGATCTGCCCAAGGGGATCATTAGGCATCCATATCAATCTACAAATCAGTGGGCCTGTGTTACTAGCTTGGGCAGTCATTGCCAATTTGTTCCTATTAGATGGCAGAGCCTGGAGGTGTTTGATGAACAGATTGGGTCTTTATCTCAGCACTGGAGAGTATGCAGGCTTGCTGCCAGACAGCGGGGGTGTACTGGGATTTTTTTGGGGTGTGTGTGCGCGTGGGGGCCACAGGGATCCTTATGGTGTCCTCAGGCTGCTATGTCCCAGCCTGAGATTTGTCTGCACCTAACTGGGCTACGGAGGTGAACTGCACCCCACCCTCCCTGATTTGTCTTCTGTTATGATGAGCCCCCACCTTACCTTCTGCAGCCCCGACAACTCCTCAGAAAGCTGCCCACAGAAAGACCTTCTGGAGTATTCTTTTGTAATCCTTTTCAGGACCCCGCCTCTGAACAATTGAAATGTAAACACTTTTTCTTCCCTTCCCCCGGTTCTTTAGCTGCAGGGAGCGGTGCTTTTTTACTCTTGGGTAGGTGACATTTTTAGCTCATATTTTCTATGTCAGTCAGTTAGATAAAGTAAAAGTTAAAGCTCCAGGTGATTTGTGTTTGGAGAATCCTATTTACCTTTTCTCTTGGAATTGAAATCCAGAAGGAAATGTGTTTCTATTATCATCTTTTTATTTGGGGTAAAAAAAAAATCTTGGAATATTGTCCCGGTCTTGCTTGAGCTTTGAAAAGAGCGCCAATGATGGCGAAAGCTATGTTTGCTCATAGGCAGACAGATTTGAAAAATAAAAATTGTGTTTCCATTTTGGGGGGGTGGGGGGAGGAGAGGAGGGGAAAGAAGAAGGAATGAATAAGCACAATGTGTGCATTTCCGCTGTCGCATTGGTATTCCCTCTTGTTATTTTGTGAAAACCTCCCATTTTCAACCCGGTTTTACTCATTCCCGACGTGAGCATCATTCAGTATAAATATCTGTCCATTTGCCAGAGCCTGATGTGCACTCAGGGACATTTCCTGCTGTCTGGCTTCGGGTGTGGGGAGGCAGAGAGCGGGGAAGGAGGGCTGACAGGGAAGGTGGGAGGGGGCGGCAGCCTCCCTTTCCTGGGAGCTGGGTTCTCATCTGGCCCAGAGTGTGTGGCTTGGGAATAACACATTGGAAACTGGGTAAAGTAGCCCCTGCCTCAGTGAGCGCTGGGCCCTCTGTCTCATGAGTGTTCATAATGTCAAAGGGGAGAGAAAAGTTGCTTAAAAATACATATATATGTATATATATAATTTCTAATATTTTGAGTGCTTGAAAATGATATATTTATGGACACCCATTTCCAAATGACTCTGGCTGGTTTTCACTATCTAACATACTGCAGAAACTTTGTATAAGGAAAACCCTACATTTTCTTAAGAAGACTTTAAACTTAGTGATAATTCCTATTTATTGGTATTTACACTGTGTGTGTGTGTGTGTGTGTGTGTGTGTGCGCACGCTTGCTTCCTAGCTGTTCCAATTCATCCATCTCGAAAGAGCTCTTTTCATTCCATTTGACAAGAGACGGCTTTTCTGGGTTGTTACTGAGTAGCTCGCAGAACTTCACAGAAATACATCTGTGTGAGGTACATGATGGTTGGAAGTTAAACCATCTTAATTTATCATAAGCCAGACACCCCCTCATTCAGCTTTCATCTCTGTGGTGCCTGTATAGAGATCAATTTGGAGTGGACTCCGAGGAATGTTTTAAGAGTTTATTTTGCAAATATTTATAAAACCTTTTCTCTGGAGCAGATTCAACTGGAGAATGGTCACCATACTATTACGAGAAGGGCTTCTTTTGAAGAAGATGTTGCCAGAATCTATTGTTTGCTTTATGGTGAGGTTTGGGAGTTCAAATTTGTTTTGCCACTGACATGCTGTCAAAGTCAGAGCTATCTGTGAGTAAGCTGGCTGTTTTATTCATGCTTGGTCACCTCCCTCTCCCCCCACCTCAATTTTTGGAACCCTCTGAGAACTTTAAAAGGAGTAAAATATACAACCCAGGTGCTAACTTTGATTTTCTGCCTGAAAGACAAAAACTGGACCTTCATGCATTGCTCTGCAGTAGAGAAAGGAAACCCATCATTTTCTCATCAATAAGGGGTTATTACTTAAGGATGTTGACGGTCTGCTGCAACTTTATAGAAACTTTTAATCACCGAGAGTCGGGCTTTGTAGCCAGGACTTTTTATCGTTGGCAATTCACCTCACCCAGGCATGAGGGACCCGACTCTGATTTCTCTCACCGTGATAGAAAGCATTTTCCTTCCTCAACACACGGCTTGTTTATCTATCCATAGATCTCCCTGGTTTTGCTTGTTTTATTTAGTGTGGCTTCCTATGAGCTATTTCTCCGTGAAACAATTGATACATTCTCCACACGCTGTTGTGAGTAGAAAAAATACTTAGATTAATGGTCAGTGTCTCACACATGCACACTTGTGTTGTGGCACTACCGAGGAGCTGCGAATTACTGACAAGATCTAGAATAATTCCTAATGCTGTCGAAGGCTTCATTTTCTCCTCGGCATGATGGATGAGGCATAAGAAGTGCTTTCTGAGATCATTATGTGCATCATTCTGTTAAGTGTTATTAAAGTCCGTCTTAGGCAGCAGAGACAGTATCTTCGCCCTTATTTTGCTAAAAATGGTAACTGATGATCCCTTTCTTTCTAATGTGTATTTTTTTAAAAAAGATCAACTGACTAATTTGTGCCATAAAATTATTGAGAATGTTATTTTTCTTTATACTGAGAAATGGATAATAATCACTTCTAAATGAATTATGATTTATTTCTAAACCTTTCATGCACAATAAATAATTTAGAAATCCACTGTATTATTACTTTTTTTTTTGAAGAGAGGAGGTGAGAAAAGTACTAGCATTTGGTGGGGGACATGGGTTACGATCTGTAACTTCAAAAAGATTGAATAGTCTTTCATTTTCTGGGGCTCCATTTATTTTACTACTTTTCTCTAACTAGAAACAAGGATACATTTGAATTTGACAAACATTTCATAGATTTCCTCCTTTAGGCACAGATGTTTTCAGAGCTGACAAGTCAAAGACATAGAAAAGGAAATGAAAACTTTCTCCAATACTTGATCAGGGAAAGTTTGTTGTGAGGAACTGCACGTGCAGGGGAAATTTCCCTCAGATGATTGGGGGTGCTTAATTACTATCTGTTGGGGATGGGGGTGAGGGCTTGGTGACCAGGGGTTCCAGGTGCCGGGTTAACAGAGCAATCCATGTAAATTGCACATGGCTTATATTCTATCTCAAGCAATTTCACCCCATGCAGAGGAATTCACTGGAAAGGTTTGTAACCTTGCTTCAAGTCGCAGATTTTTCTAAGCCTTGCGATCAGAAGATGCAGTCTATTTTAGAGAGCATTTCCATGATTCCCCAGTAGCCCTCCCCCTCACCTTCATCTTGTAGTGACTGAGAACACGGTGGTACAGCGTCTGTAGACTGCTGGCAGGCTGAGCAAAAGAAAATGAAACACACCCACAAGAAGTAGATTGCTACACTTTCTTTTTAAAACATCTGCCCTCTTCCGAGATTCCGGTGAGATCCAGCAAGGCTCACTTTTATACTTTTAATAGAATTACGTAAGTTTGAGGCACAGCTGGGATAAACTGAGCCATCCACAGCACAGCAAGTTTTTGAACGTTTAATTTTATATTTGAATAATTCTCCGGATCAGGCTATAATCATGAATGTCATGTGAAAAGATTTTTTTTTTATAAATTACATTATTTCACAGATGTGCAAATACTTCTGAGAAAAAAATTACATTGATCAGTTTTTAATACCCCCCTGTCTCGCCCTTCAGTCAAAGGGAAAAATAGCTTTTTTCCCATCTTTGTCTTCAGAAAGGTGCTAGATTGTAAACATCTGAAGGAAATGAAAGGGGGGTTGGCCAGTCCACCCCAAACTCTTTCCAGATTTTCAATCCTTTCAGCAGCAGCCTTCAGTTTTCAGAAAAGAGGGAGGGTCTGCCGGGAGTGTGGGGGGATAAGAAAAGAGATGTCTCTGTTTATTATTAAAATTTAAAGTGAAAAGCATTGCTCTAACTGGCTAATTTTGAATCTACTAATTTAGAGGGCTCGAACAACAGGAGGTGAAATTTAGAAAACGTGTGTACTGTGGTGATTGGGAAAAGATAAGGCATTTGTAGCTAATTAAGATCTAATTCTAGAAAAAGGACAATAAGCAACAGATGGCTATCATTTCTTTGATAGTTTCTGAAACAATAGCGTGTGGATATTTAATTCAAAAACTATTCAAACACACAATTATTTTTACTTCGGCAGAACAATGATTATTCTTTGTATAGTGTTTCAGAAGCATAGTCTGTTTATTCCGGTTTGAATAAAAGCATCTCAATTTCTGTGTTTTGCAAATATTGGAATATTTCCTGAAGCCAAAATCGCAGTCGTGAACTATGATCATTTCGGAAACAGTCACCCGTGGTTGGAAACACTTCTGTTACTCAGGGCTGAATGAACAAGTGCTTTTGAGTCAGAAACAAACGTTTTAATGAAGTCTTGAATGTTGATTTCTCCCTGGTTCTCACATTAAATGGCTCTGCTCCAGGAATATGGCATGACTTCCCAACCCAGATATGTTCGGAGATGTGATAATGCTGTCAGGAAGGGATTCTGAAAGTAGAAAAAGTTGCCTTCAAGTTTGGCCCAGGGATCCCGATCTGCTTAAGCTGAAGTTCTTTGGGACGTCTTTGCTGACCCAGTGTTAGTTTTTTTTTTCAACCCCAGCACTGAGAATAATACACAAAAACAAAACAAGGCGTTGTGTTTAGATCAGTAGGTATAAAATCACAAGAGCCTCTTTGTCTTTCAGAAACCACACGTACCAGATGCACCCGGAGAAAAAATAATCTCAACATTGGGTTTATTTTCAATATGCAAGCAGTATAGAAATATGCAAGCTCTGATCACAGTGTGCTGGAAATCACTCCACAAAAATGTGTAACGAAAGCTGTTACTAGAAGTGCGGTTCATGTATTGGAACAGCTGTGACAGGCTGATACAGTTTAACACTTGTTCAATTATAAGAAAAAGAAATTCAGAAGGGAGCTTGATTTAGATAAGAATTTTAAATAATTCTTGAAATTTCCAAAGGAACTTCTCCTTCCAGGCAAAACCCTACCCCCTACTCCCACCAGTTTGTCATCTTCTCTTTCCCTAGAGTTTGTGTCCAACTGAAGACATGGGGAGTCACGACTGTTCTTGGCCACCTCCCGTACTCTGTTCGAATGTGATGGTCTTCAGGGTCGGGGTTATGGCAATTTGCAAGTTATTTCAGGTTTCTGCTCTTGGATACTCGCTTGGGAAAATGCAAAGAAATCCACCACTAGCTGACCACATTTTTCATTCCACCCTTTTCAAGGGCTTTGATGGCGGTATGTTTTAGTGCATGGAAGAGAGACTGATATTGATACCAAGCTTTCAGTTCTGGGAATTTGAGCACATGTCCCTGTTTCCTTTTTGTTTTGTAAATGCTTGACTGATGTGGGTGCGATGTGTGTGACCGTGTCTCTGTATCAGAGGTACAGTATCCCCATATATATGTGTTTGTATAATACTTTCATACATATACGCATACAGGTCAAATGCGCTCTGGTGTTTGCTCTCCATCTAAACTCATTCCTGGAGTCACTGACTACGTGAAGAACATCTGTTCCCACGTGTAGCATTCCTTTTGTTTAGCTTAACTTTTTATTTCCTAAGCTGAATTGTCTCTACGGTTTGTTATGTGTGTAAGGTTGAATTTGTCACTGCTGCATATTTTGAGAGTGAGATATGAAGTGCTTGCTTGATGTTCTGAAGAATGAGGGTCTCGATATCATGTTGAAATTATTCTCCTCCAAAAAAAAGACAGACCAAAACAAAGCCCAACCTTTGAGCTAACAGAAAGTATTCAGCATTTTTCATCAGAAAGACTGTTGTTTTCTTATCTTCCCCAAAAATAATCATCGCAGACATTTAAAAAAACAAAACGAAAACAAAATCCCAAATCCCCAGTGTTTAAGAAGGCCTGCTGGTAGATAGGGAGAAGTAGGTGTCTCTACCATTTAGAGTCGCCTGTTTTCAGCTTCCAAATTTCCATTAACTTTATATTATTTAAGTCTCTGAAAGTGGACGCAGGGAGAAACAAAAGGCAGAACTTTTTCGAATGATTTTTCTGGACCCTCAGCATCCGAGAAGATGACAAAGGGGTCTGTGTGTTCAGAATCCGGTTGGAAAGGAAAGAAAGGGTGAAAGCTATCTTTTTGCATTCTCTAGTGGTTGGTACGGGCAATTTAAAGTAGGATTCTGGAATTTCCAGACCTTGCCCGTATCTTCTAAGTCATTTCTGTACCTGGAATAAAATGTTGCTGCAGAAATTATTGACATAAGCGTCCCCAGGAGGACTCATAGCCATCAAAGTGAAGTCTCACAATAAATTCAGAGCCCACCTGGAGGACGCCTGTTAAAGAGCTTTTTAGCGGAGAAAGAAAAAACTTTAAAAGCCTAATTCTTCTTAAATATAAGTTTAGTGATCATGTTTCGGTCCCACTTTCCTCCAGTTTAGTTCTTTACTTCTTGCTTTGTTAAATAATCCTGTAAAGCTTTTTTGACAGCAAAAATGCTGTGTTTTGTATAGATGACATCACTAACCCAATTCCAGCCACGTTGAAAGCCAAGGGGTTACGAAGCAGTAAACCCCCTGCTCAGAATTTCTGCACGTCTTGGGGTATAAAAGCCTTAAAATGTGAGGTGGGTCTAAGTCCTCTCCTGGACACACATTCCTACTATAATACCAGAAGCATTATTGATCAATTTGGGGGGAAACATTTTTTAAAAAAGCTAATTAGTCTTTGCAGAGTCGAATAACTAATGCTCTTTTACACTTAGCACTTAGGCATGGCTTTTCATCTTCAAAGTGCTTTGAAAACATTAACTAATTAATCATTAGCTAATTTAGCAACTGACGATAAAAGTTGAGACGCTAGGAGAGCGATTCCACCAGCGTTTTGTGCACAGTAACCCTTCTGTGGCGTCAAAGGGGAGTCTGGAGCGAGGACAGTAGAATAGATTTGCAGGTGTGGGAGACTTTAGGGGACACTGTTTAGGAATAATTTGTAGAGAGCTGAAACAAAATCCTTTGGGGTACACACTCCTAGACAATCTTAACAGGTCAGGATGCCAGGGTAAGGGGGAGAACGAAAGGTTGCTTTTTTTGGTTTGTTTTTACAATCAACTAAAGAGAAATTTAGGAAACAAATGGAGTATAGAGAAATGCTGAAATTTATGAGTGTGGTCACTGTGGTGGAGTGGGACTTGTGTGCATGCATGATCTTTACCAGTAAACCTGCTTGGGTTTGGTGCTATGTAATCCAGGAAAACTGCTCTGCAAATCTAGCTTAGTTTAGGAAACTAAGTGCCAAAATAGAAGAGCATTTTCTTGCATGTCGTGACAAAACAAATGCTTTCCAGGGGAGGGGGGGAGCTTGTCTGAGCTGCCCTGTAGCCCCATCCATTATGTGAATGAGATGTGAAAATAGTTCCTTGTTTCTCTCAGATATCAGCAGACCGCACAAGCTGAGTTTCTTTAAAAAATACGGAGACAGTTCATCTATAGACTTATTCTGAATGAGTATGTGTGGTCCAGCTCATTTAGAGAAAGAAGCGCCTTCACAAAAGCCACCAGTATTGTAGAAGGTGGTGCCTGCCGCTGCAGTTTTGAAGAGTGAATATTCTTTGCTTTGCATTCAGTTCCTTCTCAATCCCACACACCCTTTTCCTGCAACCAGGAAAAGCAAGATTGTAGAGTATTAAAAAAAAAAAAAAAGTCAGATGTTAAAAATGTGTGCTGCTGGCCTTTGCCTATGGTTGCCAAGGGGTTGGTAAACAAGAGGAACACACAGGTGGTGTTTACGTTTTTCCAGTGTGAGTGCTAGAGAAAGATTACTATCTGATTGAAAAGTTCCTACCCAGCAAACCTGGATGGTCCTCTAGAGAGGACAAGGCACTGAAATCAACAATGCATATGGAATTCTGTCTGTGCGTTAGTGCAGAACTCTTCAGCGTTCTGTGGGAGAAATGTAAATGGAGACTGTGCACCCAGATCCTGGGATGCTACTTCGAAGGCATTACTTCTAGTTACAAGCTTTTTGGATTGATGCAGATGGACACTGTCCTAAGCTGGATCTTGGCTACAATTTTAATTTCACTAGCTCTCTCAGTGGTGGAACAGGTCTCCCCTTCTGATCTCAAATTCATCTTCTCTTATAGGAGGTGAATTTTTAAAAATCTGCAACAGAATTTCAAATGATGTCTCATTTGGTAATTGGATGTTACACCTTCCCTGTTAAAATTTTCTACTGGTTGGGGGTGAGGGTGGGGTCAGACTTCATATTTAAATATGAACTCTTTTTAGGTTCCCTGTTTGCCTTGGGAGGGGGCCCATTGAAATAAAACAACTGCCCATTCCTCTCCCTATCCTTTATCGAACTCTCCTGCTTCCCCAAGATTTCATTCCCAGGGCATTTCCTCCCTTGTTTTGGAGACATAACTTTTAGCCACCATCCATGATCCAACTCCCTCTCTTCTTTTGCTCCCTTCCCTAACACTTGATGGGAACCCTTTGGAAAGGTCAGGAGCCCTGATTAGCCCTGATGCTGAAATCACCGAATGGCAATCACCTCTCTCCCATCCACACCTAGTGTGCCATCTTCTTAAATCTTTGACAAATATTATTTCTGGCATCAACGTGAACCAAGGCCAGCTAGAGAGTCCTATCAGAACGAACTTCTATCAAACTGAAGTTCGTTTCCTACACAGCTGTTATCAATTGAGAAGGGAATAGGTTTTGTTCTCCAGAGGACATCTAGCTGTGTCTTGCTGCTTGTCAGTTGTGTGTGGGTGGGGGTGCCTGGCGGCACCTGTGGGGATGCCATACGCCACCCTATAACACACAGGACAGGAACCTAAAGCAAAGGACTATCTGCCCCCATATGTGTGGAGGGGAGGTTGAGAATCTCTGCTGTTTTTTTTCTGTCTCTCTCCATCCTTGAGATTGGTGGCAGCTTTTAAGTAGGAACTTATTTTCCTTTTGATGGTGCTGGTAAAATAAATTCTTATTTAATTGGGTGTGAGAGATTGCCTCTGAAATATTGCTTTCTTCAACTCGAGCATTGTCACAGAGAGAGTAGACAGTGGTGGGCCCAGAGCTTGCCATTCCTCATATTTAAAAATCGGAGCAAGTCCAGGGCAATATGAAAGCAAAGCGCCCTTTGAGCCCAGAAGGCGTCAGTGGCCATGTGAGGATGGCTTGCAAAACCTGGACAGGTTTTCGTTTTTCTGCCTGACACCCCC
>RJWH01003881.1:0-51963 GCA_004363575.1 Solenodon paradoxus | reverse complement strand
GATTCGTTTTCTGGGCTTCGGGTGTTGTTAACTTGTTTACCCAAGAGTACTTGGAAGGAGCTGAAAAGAGAGGTTTTTGCTGAAATTAAGAAGCGAAAATGCTGGGAGGAGATCTCTGAGGAAGAACATAGTGATCTATGAGAACGGATGTTTCCATGAGAATCTGTTTTTTCTTTTGTTTATCTTTTTTTGAACAGTGAAGGGCATAGGACTGGGTGTCTGCAGCTGCCTTTGGAAGGAACCTCCCTGTGTACAAGCAAGTTGGATTTCACTTTTCCAGTAGATGGCATTGTAGTCTGTTCAGTGGAAAAGCGCTTCTCTTAACCAAAAGGACTTGGTTTTTTTTTCTTTCCTGAGCTTCTTCCGTGATAACGTCCCCTCCCTCCCACTTGCATTAAATACTAGCTGGAGGTTATAAATAAGAATCTTGTTTTCGCTAGTTACCTGTAACTCTCAAAAGATTTGATTTAAAAAAAAAAGATACAGTAGATAATTTAATATCCCTCTATCAAATGAAAAAATATATAGACTAGATCTGGGAGTGTGGCATATGGAAAAAATATGCAAGCATGGAACCTTTTCTGACTACTTTGTTTCAAAATGAGAGCCGTCTCTGGTCTTCCAAAATGCAAAGCTTTGGGTTCTACTCCATTATTGTGTTCTTCTCTTCTGTACCCTTAACAAACTGAATCCTCAGTATTAAAGAATTGTTGTAAAACTCTTATTGTAAAGACATCTTTTCTGGCTTTTATGGGTATTACTTGTCACACAACAATTTGATCTTTTTGGGTTAATTATCAGTGTTAGTTTTCTGGTATTTTGTTTCCTTCTTTTAACCATTAAACCTAAAAATAATGGCAAGAATTGAGCTAGGGGAGGTCATTGCTTAATATTAGAGGAAGGTGCCTGTATAGTTAGAACATTAAACTGCATGTCAACCAGAAAAAGGAATGATGATTGGAGAATGGATGTATCAAAGAAAACTCATAATGAGGATTTATATACCTGTGTACATATCTTTTAAAAATAAAGACGGCGAATCCATTGACAGAATCAAATGAATTTTCTTTTCTTGCCTTTTTTTAAAAGATGGTAATGCTATTTTTGTGCATATGTATTTTTCAGAAGTCCCCCTCCTGTGAGACGGCTCTGTTCTCTTTTAAAAAATATTTTTTAAAAACTATAACACCCCCCATCCTCTTTCCACTGAATATAATCTATATTTCTTTGATAGTCATTTGGTAATAATATTTGACTTTCATTTATCAATACTGATTCTTTCCATTATTTTTAATCACAAGATTATGAGCTGTGTATTTAGTTATTATTTAAGCTAAATGGTGTCTTTGGCTGTTAGCTCTCAAAGATAATGTCCCTGTATCAGGATTAAGTTTTCATCTGTATCAACTGGCTTAAAAATACCCAACTTGATTCCTTTTGAATTAACTGAGTCTTATTTTATTTTATTTTTTTCAATATCACCTATCACCATAGTAACCACTAGCTGTCAGTTCAGCTTCTGACATTTTTCTCATTTGGTAAGATTTCAGAATTGCCATCCTCCCTGCCAACATGTCATGAACAAGAAAAAAAAATTGCATGAAAAATCTAATGGGTGTCTGGTCTGATTGTCCTCATTCGTGGCAGGAAAGACAAAAACTGATGAATTGTGAAATGTATTCAGAGGGATTCAAGGAAGCAAGTGCCTGGGACCCCTCCCCCCCAACCTCGTTTTCATTTTGTTATGCTTGATGCACTATACATGCTTATCCTGACACTCGGGTTTGTAGAAATTTAAGATGAACAATTTTTACATTCACCCTGCTGATCCCCCCCCCCCGCCCCCCGCTTTTTTTTTCTTGTAAAAAGTCGTCATTAAAAATAAAGTTACCAGGGCTCATAGTTAGCATGTTTTCTCACTCGGATCATAGATTTTTAGTAAGTCCAAATTGGCTTCCAATATTTAAGATGGTGAGCTTGCAAATGTACAGCTCTTTTCCAGAGACGCATGTGAATAGATGGTGTGTGTGCGTGTGTGTGCACGCACACAGGCACAGGGGTGGTTGAAAAAAAGGACATTAGACCCATTTGCAAAAAGAAACAAAGCTCATTCTCAACCTTTTCTGAGGGCGTGTCTTTACTGGCAAAATAAGGGCAATGCTGTATTTTTCTCTTTCTTTCCAGCATTCTGATTTATCAGGTGGATGGGGGGAAAACAGGCTGATGAGTTTCTACCCCCAATTCCAGGCTGGGGAGTTGATGTAAGAATTTCTTGGCTGAAGTATTTCCTTCCTTTTGAGGGCCAGACACATTACAGCAAAAAGCAAGAAAGGGAAGTGATGATGTACTTTAGCTGATGTAAACATGCAAATGATTGAATCAATGTTGCTGATATGACACAAACATAGACCCGAAACATGGATTTTATCGCTGACACCTTGGCAAGAAATGTAATATGTATGTGGTCTGAATACAAGTAAACATATTAAATAGATTAGCACGTGTTTATATACATATTGATGTTTGTACCGTTAATATCTCCTTAAGCTGTATACCCTTCCATGGCTAGGTGCCTTGCGGTTTGAGAAAACGTCAGTGTCTTTCCAGGGGTTTTGTTTTGAGCTAGATCAAGCTTATAGGCTATTTATTTTATTTTTTTTTTTTTCATGACTGTCTACAAAGTCAGACTCAGCAGCAGGAACTCATTCCAGAAACATAAAGCTGATTTGATAAGCAGCTGCAGAATCTAGTGTCTTTTTACTAACGGTGGACAACCCCAGGATCATGCATATAGATGTCGGGAAGTTTCCATTTCACGTTTCATATGCATTGAAAAAAAATCCACAACTGGACATTTGGGGGAATGTTGTGGAATTGATTGCAGATTTTTAGTCACAAGTCTATTTAAACATTACCTATAGCTAAGAAGGGATGGAAAGGCCCTGTGAAAAATATCTCCATTAAGGACCAAAGTCTCTTAATTTAAAAAGCAAAATCACATGTATAATTTTGATGCAATGTGTATGAATATTAAAATGTTTAGCATCGGTGTAGGTGGATTGATAACACGATTTTGGCATTGATGATTAATGGGGTGCTAGAAATATCCACGCCTAAATGCGTATGTATGTATACAGCTAGAATGTATGTGTAAAATAAGCAATTTGGTTCATCATGTTTTTGTTATTTGATTCTCTTTAAATTTAAACACTTTGGAGAAACCAAACGAATAATGCCGGAATGTTTGCTGCTATTATTATGAACAAATATAACCCTTGAGAAATAACTAGAAATTTGATATTGACTCTCAGGGTATATTTCATGCACATATTTGGAAGTGGAAAAATAGAAAGTATTTTTTGAATACTGGCAAATAAATTTACCTCATAAAAGAAAAAAGCCAGAAAAATATAAATCTTTTAATAAGAAAGAATAATATTTTTATAAGCTGTACTTTAAAATGAATGGTGTAAACAGAATGAACTCTAATGCCTTTATGCTTTATAAGATTTATAACAATAATCAGCAAAACCTTGTAACTGTATCTGCACCTTATGTGCCTTCAAGCCATTGGACCTTGCAGTTAATTGTATAAATTCCATACACTATGGGAAATCACTATGTATCATTTATATTCAGCATGTGTCATGTGTATAAATATTAAAATATATTAGCCAAAAATGGCTGATTATGCCTCAAACATTTTGTGATAAATCTTATCTCTTTATGGGTTGGGTGGGGGAAGCTAAATATTTTATGTTATTTGGAAATATTCTTTAAACAACCTAGATTTATTATTAACATTTTAAACATTTATAACTGCCTTAAAATATTCGGAGACTTAGCACACCGACGAGCCATATTCCCGGGTAAAGTTATTTCTGTATGCAGCATGAACAAGCCGTTCAGATTTCACTGTTCCCCAGTCTAACCCCATTGGTGCCAAACTTCTGTATCGAAAACACCCGTTTGTGGATGTGTTCAGAGTTACAGGGGTCACTGATAACGATCCAGAGAGAAATGCCGTATTATCTGTCTGTGCAGGCGGGTTTTGAAATCTATATAATTATAATGCTCGTCATTTACAATGTGGTCTCTCCTAGACAGGAAGACAGCAGAGAGGTGAATTTTTCTATGTGAATATTTTATTTTCAGTGTGTCTTTAAGGAGATAATTTTTTTTAATGTGGGTTGAATCAATTCAAATGGAAACACAGTAAGTCAAATCGATGTAGGTCTGACGTAATAGCAAATACAAAAAAATTAGAGTGATACGTATTTATTCAGAGTGATAGAGATGCCTAATGAATAAACAAACACAGGGCTGAACTATTTTACAAATGTATTTGGCAACTGCCCGTAGCATTGAGTGTGTACATTTTGAGGGGAGGAAATGTCAGAACAGAGTGCTGTAAATACATGCAGCTGGAAAGAATAAAATAAAAAATGATGACTAGCGCTGACAGGCAGACTTGGGGTGTATGATATACTTTGTTCATTTGATTCTTAGAACTCAGTCGGGGGTTAAATTGGAATCCAGACATCAAAGAATTCTTCTACCAGACCCAAATTTTGCCCGTATAATTTTTTTTTCTTACACTTGTCATAATTTTAGCTAATTTCACAGTGCAATAAATTTTTACCGTTTGAAGTCTGTTTTTTTTTCTCCTTAAATATGAACACAGTATGTATATAATAGATCTCATGTGAAAGACCCACACACTTGATCTTGGGCACACGTACACATAAAAATGATAGACACACACGTGTATATTGCACACACACTCGCAGATGCAGAGAGAAGCGGCATGGTCAGCCGCTATATTCATTGGCCCTTAGTCTTGAAATATGAAAGAGAAAAGACTGTTTTCAGTAGTGATATGTATGTTTCTTTCTTTTTTTTTTCTCTTTTACCTTTTCTTGTACCCCCTTTCCCCCTACCAGCCCCCCAACTGTTGTGTCTGGAAGTCTTGAAAGCACGTGCTGCATATTTGGAGGTTTTGCAGATATTTGTAGGATTTTTATCTGACAGTCAGGGTTGAGGAAATACTTCAAGTTGGGGTGTTTGCCGTTTGCCCTTTAGCCTTGCTCCTCTTATCAGATTGTTTTGTCGCAGGGACTACAAACAGGGAGCTCAGAGAGAGTAAAAATAAGTGTTATTTTTATATGCCTTTTTTTCCCCCCTTTTTCAAAGAGTCACAATACCATTTCTAGGAGTACTTAAGTTTCAGCATTCCTTAGGTTCATTGGCTTATGATTAGAATTCCCTTCACTGTTTAGATGTCTCAAATAAACATGGGAAAGGTAAATGTGGCTTATTTTTCCCTGTTAAAGTAAATACAGTGACATCTCATGCCATAGCTAATATGTCAGTGCCGAGCCATTGGTGTGGGTTTACTACACTTGGTTTTACCTGAATTACCACTTTTGATAAACACCAATAAGTAAATTTTTTTTTTTTTTTTAACTTGTGCTTCCCATGGATCTAGGGATCTTGTTTTGTGGGTGATCAACTCGCCTGTCTATAAATGAGCTATGCTGGTGCAGGCCTGCAGAATTTGGTCACTTCCTAATCCAGAGTAGGTAAGCACGAAATTAACATTTTGTATGGAAGCCCCAGGTGGGGAGTTTCAGCCCATGGATGACATGAATTAAATTTATTCATGGTAACTGTCCTATTGCCATCACTTACGCACTATTCAAAGGGCATGCAGAGCCAAGAAAAATGAACTTTTGAGTCTCCTGCTATTAGGAAAGATCTTCCTCATGTTTACATGGAGCAGGATCAGATAAATACCATATTGGAGAATGAATCCATTATGAGTAAATGTTTGTCATGGCTTTTGGGAACCAGGTGAGGGATGACTATTGGTTCTTAGGATTATTGGGCAACTAATTCTCATTCTACTTCTGAGCAGTCATTAATTTATGGTTAAAATGTAGGTCTGAAAGTTGGCTATAAAAACTTGCAGTTGGACCAGTGGAAAATCCTGGCTCACCCTCATTATGGTGGATCTGCCATTTTTCATTAGTATAATTGCTCTGAAAGAATTTCCAAGGAGTAGCTTTCGCTGGGAATTCTTAGAGGAATCCCAGTTTCTTTTTCCTAAGCTTCTGGATAGCTGAGGAACTCTGAAGCTGCTGGTTGCTTTTCCAAGTGATCATTTTATTGGTTAACTAAGCTGTGGTCTCACTGTCATACAACCACCATCAAAGGAATAAAGTCAGAACTTGAGTTTTTTTTTTGTAAGAGGGATTGGTAAGAGACGACTTTAGTCTTTGTTATGCTGTCCTTCGCAAAAGATAAACATTTGCTTTCCATCTTGATGTCATCTTTTCAAGTTATTATTTGGTCACTAATTTATCTCACCATTAGCAGTGCTGGTAGATTACTGCTTGGATGCATTAAAAGCATCAAGGAGCTGTGGTCCTGTGGCTATTTCGGGCAAAGTCATAAGCACACTCTTTTTTTTTTTTTTTTTTTTTTTTTTATTGTCCTCCCAGGGAGCAGAATTTGAACTTAATATTCCATGAAATAAGCCATTGTAATCACGTTGGGTTAATAGAAGAAGTAAAATTGCCTCTCCTCTCACAAGACATTAGAGCAAGGCTGCGTTATTAAAGTTTTCTTGAGGACAGGCGCTTTAAAATATATCCTCGGTGGCTGACGCAAGTCCTTTCAGGGTGGATGACAGCTTTTCAGATCTTAATAGGCTTCTCATTCCTGGCCCATGAGTTTCCAGACTTTTCTTCTTTTTGAGCCGGGCTATGACATGATGGCTACCACCGGACATAATGGAGCGTCGTGGGCCTTGCACACCCTTACTCACTAAGTGGCTTTATGCAAATTTGTATCAATAAGTAAACAATTTGAACTTGTAAATGCCATTGATTTAGACCACTTATTCTCATCCCTTCGACCCATGATAGCTTCTGCTGTATGGCCTCCTGGAATCCATAGCCGTTTGGTATATAGACAGTAGTGGTAAGGGCCCAGCAGAGATCGGATTCTCTGTTGGATTGGTTCATGAATGGTTGAGTCAAAGTGAAACGTTACTCCAAGCCAACTTAAAAAAAATCTTGCTGTGAGTTCTACTTGGCTTATGGTGACCTAAATTGAAGGAAAGTTTCTATGAAGAAAGCAGTGAGGTAGTTATGTGTCTCTTCTCAGGCTGCTGCCCTGCACCTGCTGATGTTCAAGTTCAGGCCCAGCTAATATTGGGAGGGCAGGTGCTGCCCTCCAGTCCTTATCAATGCCAAAAAGGCCCTGCTTCTGAATTGACTTTGAACTTAATTTGAATTGGGGACTAGATCTCAAAATGTGTTTCCCTCTCAGTGCTTTTATGAGCACAGAAAAAAGAGAAAGAAGTTTGCTTTCCAGTGCATCCCAAATGTTATTTTCCAAGTCAGGTCTTGTCTAAGAAACAGAGAATCATGGCCACGCATCTGGGTGTTTCTGGGCTCCTTAGGAAAAAGAAAGAATTGTTTTGAGGGCTGAGGGGGACTAGTTAGTAACTTGCTTTGACTCTTCCCTCTTTGCACGCTTGTTTGGGTCTCTCTTTCCTCACTGTGTCTCCACTCCATGGAACCGAACGGATGAATGGCCGGCCACACTCCAAGGATTGGCTGGAGGCCACTCTTTGCTGCCAGCGTTGCCGTCAGCTGGCTAGTTGAGAGGGAATACTTAACCTGTGCCATGAGCCCCATGCCCAGTGGTACAGGGAAGATCTCTCAAGGCTTTGGCATTAGGCGACACGTCAGCAGGGAAGCTCTGTTGTATATCGTGGACTCTTGGGGGGCTCTCTTTATCCCAACATGTGGTGTCTAAGTTGATAGATAGGGAGGAAGATGGAAAAGATGAGATTTCTCCACATTCCTACACATAGGCAGAATTTAGAAATAGCTTGATAAGAAGTCAAGTGGTTTATTTTCCAGCGATTCCAGCTTTATCAGGTGACTTTTATGTCCACCCAGAGGCTGGAAACAGAAAATAGAGGAGAATTTGTATCAAGTAAACCATTGTGTAGTGAACATTTCTTGGTTTCAGGAATGGGCATAGACCCCTAAGGTTCCAGATGTAGAAGACTTTGTCCCTGACTCTAAAAAACTTGCTAAAGTGGAGGATTGTTCCCTCCCTCTAGACAGACTGTGGGGGGCCGAGTGTGGGTGTAAGAAGATGCCTCCGGCTTCTCTTTATGTCCCATACATGAGGAATAGGCGGCTTCTGTAGACCCCCGCCTCATCCCAAGGGGACAGTGGGCTTCAACAGGTCACATGCCAGCATTTAGAGGGGGAAGCAAGTTAATAACTGCCTGTCTGGTCTATTTTTTGTCCCAGTTTATGTACTTATTTCTTTTCCATGATAATCCATAAGTACAATCATGCAAATACACAAATAAGTTATGTATGTATATCCCACATATTCGAAAGCATTTCTCCTGCTATCTTTCGCCTGGGCAAGCCCTTTGTAGTAGAGTATTTTATCTGTGGTGCATAAACATTTAGCCTTTTGTCTGTGTAACTTTTACTTGAAGACAGTTCTCTGCAGATGCTTAGCTTTTTGGGCTGTTGACATAATTCATTCTCAGCTGATAAGTTTTAGCCCTTTTCCCTAGTCAAGTGGCATCTAAAATTTTAACTAAACATTCCCTGCGTGTTTACTCTGCAAACTGATTTGGGTGGTCGGGGTCGTTTGCTTATTCATGAATCGTATTTAAAATGCTGTTTTCTCTAGAGCACCCGGAGGTTGCTACACACTGCATCTGCAGCTCTGCCTCCAGAGGCATTTCCAAAGTTGCACAAATTATGTGTGCGTGCATGCGCCTCAACCATGGTGAGGTTCAAAAGAAAAAAAAAATGGCGGCATTGTAAACATCACGTGCTACTGGGGAGGTTAATGTGACATATTCTTAAAGAATACTGACCTGGACCAAATCCATCCAGAGCTTTCAGAACACACTGGACACTTTCATTCTAATTTAAATTTAGTAGGACAGCATTCACCATTGTCAAAGGGTAGAACTTCCAAGGAAGGGAAAGAGTAAAAAGCAGATTATGAAGTCAGGATACAGAATAAAAGTGTTCTTTAAAAAGCAGATCAATAGCTGGCTTAAAGCCCTTTAGATGATTAACTGATAATGCAGGGCATTGAAATAAAAATATGGCAGTTTGGCTTATGATGGAAAAAGAGAAGTAAAAAATATATTTTTTTAAAAACTAAAAAGATGCAAAGAAATCCTTGAGAGTGCATTGAGTAACATTTGCCCTGGGATGTCTGCATTCAAATGAAAAAAAAAAACAAAAAACAAACAACTTTTAGTTAGGAAGTTTAGGTTTGTTACAATGTCTGAGGAATTCTCAGGACTGCTAGGTAACCACATTCATGTGATGCAGTGAAGGACTACATTCCCTTTTAGAGAGAGGGCAGAGAGATGCTTCTATGGATGCCATTTGGCCACTTTTGCTTCTTGTTAAGTCTTACCACGGTCAGTGGGTGACTTGGACGTTACATAGATTTCACTAACAGAGGTCTCCTGTATGTAACAGTTCTGGTTCTTAGTCACAAAAATTGACATTTACTTTGGGCAATTAAACAAAAGAGAATTTATTGAGAGGAAAGGAAGAAGGGAAGCAGTGAGATTCACCAGAGCGAGGGGCAGGAACAAGGCGTTCAGAGGACTTAAGAAGAACGACACATACTCTAGGGAGAACGTTCTGTCTGGCGAGTGCACCTCTGATGAAGGACCTATTGTCCTCTCTGGTCTTGCTTTATTTGCTCAAGATGCAAAGTCCTATGAGAGGGCATCTGTGTGGTCAAACTTAGACCACAGCTCCCTCCCAGGGTAGGGGTCAGGCCATCACAGATTCTCCAAGAGAAGCAAGCTCTTGGACTTACCTTCTCAGCAAGCCTCCACCAAGAGGCACTTTTCTATGGAAATCAAAGAGCACTTGGGAAAGGGATGGGTACTGGGTGCCCAAGAAAGTGTGGTTGCCCGCTGCACTTTCTAATTACGTAGTGCTTACTACATAGCACTACTGTAAGATGTGAAATACCACGTAGTAGTTTTTAAAAAGAAGAGGCACAAAAAATTAAGTTGTTAGACTAACCAAGAAATACAAAACGCAACTGTAGGCTAAACTCTGCTTTGACTTCTCTGAGGTGGTGAATTACTCAAGGTAACTGTCTGCTCTCCTTCTAGTGATTTCCACAATGCTCAGGAGCATTTTCTTGCCAAGCTCCTGATGTTTAAGCATATCGATGAGTGGAGTAGAACCTAGGATCAGACTTTGCTCCACCTACTCAGAGTGGGACCTTGGTTTCCCCACCTATAAAATGGAGCCCAAGAACATCTCGTGTTCATCTGAACTTTGTATGAAACAGCTCATGTAAGAACTCTGACATCAGAGTTGACTCACTGAGTGTGCTCAGTAAATGTTAGTGTAGCAGATGCTGTCAAAACTTTGCCTCATATCCCCTTGACCCACCTCTGTGTTCACCTCTAGTTGAGCTGAGCAGTTCCAGGCTGTTGATAGCTTCCCCTCTCCGGGGTCTCTGTCTCTCAGTGTATGAGAAATCTTCGGACAAGGGTATTAGCTTAGCCCAAGCACTGGGCAGCCTACAGTGCCTGGAATTTATTGCCTCTGGAGGTCCCTCCAAACCAAGAAGGGATGGGGATTATGTTGAGGGATAAGCTCTGCATTGCTCCAGCCTTTGGGACAATTCTGAGTCCTGTTCTTCACAGGTCAGAGATGCCCTAGCACAACTGAACACTTGATATCCATAGCAGTCATTGACTTACTAATGCACCATTATTATTTTTTCTTCTTTCTCTACTCCCTTACTTGTTCTTCTTGGGTTCACCTCCTAAAATCCCTTCACCTGAGTTCTAGAAGACTCCTTTTGACGGAAATCCAACTCAAATAGCTATCAGAGTCAACCGAGAAATTGTAAAGGGAATGATCAAGCCGAGGATAAATCTTTTCTTGAAAAATAAATATCTTTTCACTTTGTGTGTGTGTGTGTCTAGAGTAGCTAAGGGAAGGAAGGCAAAAATAATTTTGAAAAGTAATGGACTTTTTGGGTAGGCGTTGAAGTGGAAAGGGAATGATGAACACTTATCACTTGAAGAAAATTGAATTCTGGGACTAAGGGCAGGGTACTCAAAGCCATCTTGAAGGAAGTGGCATGTTCTTAGATACAACTGGATGTCCTCTGAGTCATATATTTCCCCCAAATTAGGATTTGGAAGACTATGCCCATGACCTAGAACTGGAGTGAACAGGAGGGAGGAAATGAGTGTGAACGTGGGTGATTATGAACAAAGCAGAGAAACAGCTAGAATATCAGGCAGTTGGGAGATTGGAAGGTCTCAGTCCCAGGAAACCAGAGTGCGAGGAGCTTCTTCAATGAGCACGGGCGTCAGACTTCACAGAGGTGCCCCATCTCATGCAGCTCTGCCCACACCCATTGTTCAGTGTGGTGGATGCTGTCACCGCCTGGGAGCCTTCCTTGTTGTTTTCCTCCAGACACTCCAGGTCTTTGTTTGTTTAACTTATGACTTTCAAGCCCAGTGTTATCAGTTAGTGTTTACTGTGTAACAAACCACACCAGGCATCAGTCATGTTGTTGCCTGTGATCTGGCTGAAGTCTGCTGTTTGGGTTGGGAGATCCTAGGATGATTTCCTTCAGGTGGTGACTTCAAGGACTTATTTGTTGGGGGCCTCAGCTGTTTTGCCCAAGTCTGTTTCTCACACCACCTCTCATTTGCAAAGAAGCTGGTTTGTGTCTGTTCACCTGAAAGTGGAGATGTTCTAACAGCCCCAGGGAGAAGGCGCAAGTTTTCTTCATGCCTGGACTCAGAATGCCAGCATTTGGCCTCCTTCTCTGTATAACGCCTGTGGATGCCTCCTGTTTAAAGAATCCGAATTATGGAGAGTGGGGAGGCAGGGCTTTTAGACTAGTGGAGGGCTGGGGAATGCAATAACGCACTGTAGGGAATTATCAGTATGTGCAAAGAACTCCCAAAGATTTTGGAAAGTGATATCTGCTAATGTTCTTTCCACAAATACAGATCATACCTTTTGGATAGGTTGCATTGGCAAAGTATTGGTTCCAGGATCTCCTAAGGGCACCAACAGTCATGAATGATCAAGTCCTTTGTATCAAATGGCATAATAGCTTCATAAAGCCTACCCACGTCTTCCCGTACTTTCCATCATCTCCCCTGTACTCTAAATCATCTCTAGATTACTTACAAAACCCGGTACAATGTCAATGTTATGTGAATAGTTGTTATTACTGTATTGTTTAGGGAATAATGGCCAGAGAAGTATATGTACATAATCGGTACAGATGCAACCACAGACCCGATGGCAGAGTATGTATTTTCGACTGGCGTTTGGTTAAATTGGACAATGCGGAACCCAGGCATACGGAAGACTGACTGTGTCACACTTCCATATGCATGACTTCATCTCCATTTTCTCTGGCAAGGGTCTGTGCTGCCTCTTCTAAAGTTAGGGAAAGGGGCACAGAGAACCAAATACGTTGTCCACTGTTACAAATAGAAATGAGATGAAAACTGGGAGTAGCTGAACATCAGAACCTTCTGTTTTCCTTTGTACCTATTTTTGTTGTATTTAGGAACATTTTTCTTCCCTGGCCTTTGGGATTATCTCAAAATAGCAGTGATCACATAGCCACGCCGTTGTTAAGTAGAGGATTCTGATTCTAAAAGAAAAATTTGCAAAAATAGACGGGCAACATTATTTGCCTTAGATTCTTGAAAAGAGACACTAAGAAAATATAACCACCCTCTTTCCATATAGAACTTTGGGAAATGTGCAAAAGTTTAGAAACTGGAGGTGGGAGGGTGTTGGGATCGGACCCTGACACTCTTTATTCAGGCTTTTATGGTGAAGCTGTGCTAATGTGTTTAATCACTTCCAAAGACATGACAAGCAGAATTCTCTACCACAAAGACCTGAACTTCTATCAAGCGCTAGCGTCTTTAGGAGACAGCACGGGAGAAATATAAAACAGACCCGAGGAAGGTGCAGTCTGCTTTGCCTCACTCTTTTTTTTCCCTCCACAAGATATAAGTGAAATCTTTCTATAAAGACCAAAAATGACTCTATGAGAATTGCCATATTAGACAAGAGGTCTTTTTACTTTTTATGCGATGCATTTGTATTGAAAACACATGTTGGAGGGCCAAAGTCATTTTCTTTACAGACAATGAATCTTACAACTGGTTTGAACAGTTTTTAAAAACTGGAATGTTTTACCACGCCTCGTGATTGGTAGGACTAGAAAAATTGAAAGCGGGGAAAAAAAAGACAAGAAGAGAAAAAATGGAACTGTTTGAAAAGTTCTAAGAAATTAAGACACACAGAAAGCCTTCAAAAGGCAGTGATTCCATTGCTGGGGAAATTTTTAGTTGAGGTTGTTTTTCACATACTTTCGGGAAAATCGTTTTTCTCATTTTTCAGATGATTAGTAATGTGATCATTGATCAGTTTTTTTTTTTTTTTTTTTTTTTTAACTAAAACAGAAAGAAAATATTAAAATAAAAACACACTTGAGAGTGATCTTGATTTCAGGATGGCCTAATATTGTCTCTTGGTTTTTTGTGGTTTTTGTCTGACAGTGATCAAGGCCGAATCTTTAAACCAGAGTGAAAAGTTGTTGTGACCTTCACTGTCAGACTCAATTTACACTGGGCCCCAGGATTTTGCATTTTATTTTTTAAATTATCCAGTCCTGTCTCTTGGTGTTTGTCTACAAGTCACTCCTGCTGCATGAAAAAGATGTGCTTTGGGATCTCTTCCTTTCCTTCACGTTCCCACATCCACAGCACGAGGCTACCAGTTAAAATAACCATCTCAGCCAAAGCACAAATGGCTTGACGTGGTGTGAGTTTTCTCTGTAGACTTGATTAATATGGGAAGCAGTTTGGTGTCTCTGTCTTATGGATCTTGGTTAACACCTCAACCCCCTCAGCTTCCCTCCCACTTGGCTAGTAGAGAGCAGGTTTTCCTTTTTTTTACTTTTGGTTTTTACTGTTTCTTGTTGCTTCTCTCTTGAATTTTTCTGTGCTAGTTTGCCAATAGCTGTTGGAATTGTAGTTGCTAAACTCAAGAGCAAGGCTAGAACTGGAGATGGGCTACTTGAATCCTTTTAGAAGTTCAGGGAGCTGGCTGCTGGAAAAGTGGAGTGACAAGCTCAAGGTCACACATGGAGTTAGTTGATGGTCTGCACACGCTCTGTTTAAGTCTCAGTCCCTGTGCTTATGGTGGACAGGCAGAGTGAGGTCATGAGAGGAGGAGCTGTTTCTTTCTCCAAGTGAAGGCATCAGAGATCTGAGGTGATCAGCTAGGCTTTAATTTACAAAATTAAATTAATTTTGACTCCCGCAACTGTGAAAATGTGATAATAATTAGATTTCAATTCATTGATGTTTTTGGACCATTTTGCTTGGCAGTATTTATTGTTTTATGAAGTAGGAGTTATGAGGCATTCCACAAACTTCTTTTAGACAACAGGGGACTTCATTCTTCAACTGGGACCTATGAATGGCCCTTAGGGGAACTTTGAACATCATTTCTCATCTCCAGCTGAAATTTGGAAACATTTCTTCATATTTAGCTCTACAGCTACTCATCTCCAGGGAAAAGACAGGGATTTATAACATCCTTGTTTTCTCTTAGGTGTTTTGTTTTCAATAGATGAATGGAGTTTACACAAAAGTGAGGACAAATAGCAGAACTGAAAAGGAGGAGGTAGATGACAGAGAATGGTTAGTTCAGTTGAGAAAAGCTGGGTCAGAATCAAGGTCTCATCCTTCTTTCCTTTGCATTTGATCTGCCCCACAGTTTGCTGAAAGTCGTGGATTGTTAGGGAGCTGAGAGCCCCATCAGCATGGTGTGGTCCACCTAGAAACCTTGTATTAAAGCCACAAGCTGTGATCACCTCCCACTTGCTGAAGCTCCCTGGGCATCCTTTTGTCTTAACTTTGTGGTTTTGGTGCATAGAAAAGTGTAATGTGGAATTATTCCATGCAAGTCCAGAGGCTAGATTAACCCATATGTCATTTGTTTACAAGACACTGGAATGCCGATTTTCTCTGATGGTGAATGAGACAACGTAGGGCAGTATTTCACGAGGGCGTAATAATACTGGGCAGGGTCCTAAAATACAGTGTGATGCAGGGCAATTCACACAAACATAATAATTTCCTTTCAAAATGGCAAATGTGGCTTCAGTGCTGAAGAACCCAGCGCTGGCCATTGTCAAGAATGAACGTAGCCTCTTGTCGTCAAGCATCCAAGACTTTATACAGATCAACAGCTGTTCTCCCCTGAATGGTGCATCTTTGCATGTGCAGACCTTCCCAGGGCTTCTTTGACAGGATCTCAGCCTCTTTCTGTTTTATTTATTATTCTCAGTCTTGTAGTAGCACTGTTTACTAGGTTTCCATCCTCTGAGATTTTCTCGTTTAAGATACCCAGGTCCTCACATTACCCGGGTAAGGCAGGATCGCAGGACACGACCCTTTACCTTGTTGAATCAGGGACATCTTTTTGGTGTCTAGGAGCTGTCAAAAGTGAGTGTTGGCCTCTATCACAGGACCAGGGTCCCTGTCCTGACATCACATGGAAGAGGGATCTTCATAAACATTCTGTGTTATTTAAAAAAGTCGAGAGCAAAGCCGCTGGTTCAGGACATTAAAACTGACACAGCAGTGAGCACCTCCCTGCATGACTCCTGCTCCTGTGTTAGGGGCCTTGTGCTTTGAAGTGTGTAGCTCAGGCTTCACAGGCCTTCACTGGATGGTCATCAGGGGAGATGTCCCCCCACCCACTCCCCAAGCCCCCTGGAAAAAGTGTCTTGGTTGGAAGGAGGAAGTCGAAGAGAGGGAAAGCGTTCACAAAGACATTGAACTGGTGGGGTTCATTTATATCAAAAAAGAGGGGACGTCCCTGCTACAAAGGATTTAGCAACTTCACAAACCATCACTTTTCCACTGGTAAATATATTTAGGGAGAAGTGCATTTAGATGCCATCTTTACTCATTTATTCTTCAAACTGTAATACAGCACATTTTGGGTTTCAGTATATTGCATTTTAAAACTAATGATGCATTCATTCTAGAGCAAATCTTATTTCTAAGCCCTAATTTAATAGAATTAAACTCTAAGCTGAATTGGTTTTATGAGATAAGACTCTGAAGTTGATAACTGCATTTAGGAATAGTTCAGGTATTGAGTTTCTAATTTGCTTCCTGGGCATGGAAATCCCTCAGATAATCAATATTGACTACCTTTAATTGGTAGGAAAGGCTCTTGCTGAGTTTTCTATCTTCTGCTGCAGGAATTGCCTCTGTATGTTAGGCCGTCTGTGCTGCTGATTGGTTCACAGCTCAGACGCCTGGACTTGAATTTATTTGATGGTGGTCATTTGTTCCTGACCAGATGGCCACAGCTACATAACAGTTGGGCATGGAAACCCTTTCCTGGCTTGCCATGCTGCGTTTCTCGGTTTATTTTAGTTTTCCTTTAGGACTTTAAATTTCGTCTTTATTGTAGACATTCTTGTTTTGGTTCACAGGGGACAGAAAACAGGCTAGTCAGGATAAGATCATGAGCTTTTCAGAGGGTGGGGACATTTGATTACATCTGATTATGGTCTGACACTTTGTAAATCAGTTCTAATACCTTCTAAAAATGAAAATCCTGCTAATTGTGAAATCAAGCATTCACAGATGCTGTAGGCATTTAGAAATGGATTTCTCCAAATCCCTTAAAAATCAGATGCTGGCTTATTTTGGTATAGGAAACATATTTTAATGTGAATTTAAAACCCAGGCAAATGTGTATTTTTCTTTTTAAAGCAGAGGGCACCAATTCTTCCCATCATTGAGTCAAATCATCTAAAGTAGAACTTATTTTTTTCTACCAACCTTGGGGAAATTTTATCCCCTCAAGGGGATAAAGGGATTAAATATAAATACTATAGAACATCCAACTTTATTTTTCAGTAATAAAGCAATTTAGACTTTTATTGTTTTTTTCTTACATCACGGTATACGAGTTTAGTGTAAAACATTTTTTAAAACCGTGGAATAGCACACAAAATAACATAAAAATAAAATGTATTGCCACCATCTGTGCATTAAACAGGATACACCCCCACCCCCGCCATGCATACTATGCTTTTGTGTAGTTCAAGAAGTCGGGATCACAATGTACCTACTCCTTTGTAAATTACATTTTAAATTTAAGGTTCTATTGGAAGTATCTTCCCATATTATTAGATACATTTTTACAGATGATTTTTTAATGGGTTCACAGTATCCATCCATCATAATCCATTTAACCAATTGCTTGCTGTTGAGTATTTGCTTTCTTCACACTTCTTCGTATTGTAAGCAATACTGTGAAAGCTTACCTTGAACATCAGACTTATAAAGCAGTTTTGAACATCGTTCTATTTTATATGTATGGAAAACCTTGCCCCGAGTACCCACGCTTTGCGATGCATCTGCTGTCTTCTCTGACTTTCCCCACCCAACTCTTTTCCATTTCAAAAATTCTCCATCACGATGAAGAAATGTTTGATGCATTTAAGTTCTTTTTGAAATTTCGTTCTTTAAGTTCTATGCTCTAGTAAACACTTTCTGAACTGGTTATATTTTCTAAAGATGACTAAACTCTGTGTATTTTAGTCCCATCTATAAATTTGCATACATTCGAAGGGCTGTGCAGGTAAAGTGAGCTAATTCTCCACTCAGGAGAGCTGTGCCTTTGTTTGAAGTGGATCTCGCAGTGTCGCTCCTCTACTGGAAGAATCCCTGGGTGAGGGGTGACCTTGCCAGCTGTTCCCTTGGTTACTCAGCTGCCTTCCTCGCCTGGGCTGTCTGTGGCTCATGGAACTTGGCCGGCTCTCCAAGAGTTCAGAAAGGCCACTGGATATGAAATTCAGCCTGAAAGCCTGGGAAAGTAAATCACAGATCTGGCACATTTCAATGCAAGTAAATTACATTTTGTCAGCTTCATTGCCCTGAATTTCACACGCAAATGTGGGGCATTGAGCGACTGGCATTTGACAATTTGGAAAAAAAAAAAAAAAAAAAAGGCAACGCCTTATTAATGTAAACAATCTCTGATTCAAAGGGCTGCGGGCAAGGAGTTGTTGCTATTTCATGGGGACAATTGCTGATTTTCCTTCTGTTCTTTTCATTTCTCAGAAGAATTTAAGGTACTTCTTGTTTTCCATTTTATTCCACGTTGGATTGGAAACATCATTGCTTTCTTTGGAAACAAAACACTGGCCTTTTGAGGCTGGTGGAAACTGGGAGATTTGGGCTCCTCATTCATCTTAAAGGGCCCGTGTTGTCCAGTTTATGTGACACACTGTGTGGATTCTTGAATCCGCTTCTGCACGTGCCCCCTTTAACTGTACAGCATCCTGGAAACTTCTCTTCAGAAAATCTAGGTTCCTGAGCAGCATGCTGGCTGTTTTATGGCCTAGACAGACAACTTAATATTGTAGGCTGTCTTCTAGCAATAGAAAAATTGTTATTATTTTTGCTGCTGCTGTTGTTTTTTGGAAGGGGAAGAGTTCTTTTGTCTCTTCAACTCCATAGACTTGGTGTTTTGCCATTTTCTTTCTGTTGGATTAGAGAAAATACCCAACTTCATAGATGCAGAAGTCAGCTCCAAGTTCAATTCTGTATATTATCCTTATTTTTATCCATCAAAAATAGAAACAAATGTACATTTTTATGATCTTTAACTTGCCATATCAATGTGTATCTGAGACACTTAAAATTCTAGCAAGTTTTTGGGTAGTTTTGACCTGATAGTACCTAACGGGCATACAGGACAACATCTATTTAACCTGCTTTCCCTCCACTCAAAAGACTTGAGTGAGTGAGTGTGTGTGTGTGTATGCGTGTGCGTGTGTGTGTGTGCGCGCGCACATGGCTCAGGGTTAAGCCAGTGACTGGGATGTAGGCCATGTAAATAGATCCCAGGACCTGGGTTCACTATTTGGGATCCCGAGGTGAGCAACCAAAATGAAAAACAAATATAAATATTCAAAAACAAAAAAAACCCCATATAGACAAGCAAATGAAATTGTGTTATATGCATGTGTTAGCCTGCACTTTCACTGTGTTCAAAATCGGAAGGTTCTGCAAAAGTGTAATCGTCAGTGTCAAAGACAAGAGCTCTTTTGTTGTGGTCTTGATGAGGTGGAGAGTGGAGACAGATGCCCACGTCTATCACATGTGACGGCAGAAAGTCCTTAGAGACTTGGGGATACTTTTCCAGTCTTAGCAGCAAACTTGCTAACATGCAAAGACCTAGTCCTAGCCTCAAACAATTGCAGAAGATGAAGCTTTGCCCTTGACTTTGGATCATCCTGTCAAACTTTTGAGCTTGGGTGAGTAGGCCTGTCCTTTTTAGAAGAATACTCTGACAGTCAGCGCTGACAGAAGGGTCAGTGCTGAGAATCTGGCAATTATATTATGGTGGCGATGATGACGGATTTCATCACCTGTAGCAAGGAGGGTATAACACACCATCCTACTAGACCAAGTGCTCCTGTTTTAATGACAAATGGTCTGTGACATCCCCTTTGCTATCTTGAGAAGAAACAGGCACTATAACCTACTAATTCATAGAAATAAACTGTCATTGAAACACTCCAATACCAATATGAAAACATCAAAAAGAAAGCAATGTATACTGAAATAGGCATTTGATACGAAAATACTCAGGACGATCACACTAGAAAACATAATGACATGCTGGTACCTATGTATAGACTCATCATGGATCAGTGACAGAACTTGACAGATGGGAATGTGTTTTGTTGGTAACTTGGTTTCCTATTAAGTGGCTTTGTCATTGCTCTCTGACATGGGGAGCAACTTTTGGGAGAGTCAGAAACAAAACATTGAAGAGCTGTCCCTTAATTTATCTGGCAATTGTGTTCCTGGAAAATCCATCGATATTCATAGTGAGTGGTAAATATGAATTTTACATATTAAAAGTATTTTGCTCCTAGGCTCAGGTAAAGCAAATGTTTACCTTTCTAAGTGTCCAGTAGGATGTTGGGATGTCATGCAGGAGGGCGATGGGAAAATGCTTCATGTGAGGGATTGTTTTTGTTCATGTTGGATGTTTAACACTCTTGATCTCCCCATGAAATGCCAGCAGCGCTTCTCCATCGTTGTGACAATCCAAGCTGCCTCCCATCAGACTGCTGGACACTAGGAAAGATGGTGAGCTGAGTCTGAGAGACACAGATCTGATGCTAATGCTGAGGCATTTAAAAAAAAGCAAGGTCCTAGAATGTGAAATCTAAACACACAAAAAACATTATTTCAGGCCATATGTCGGTGCATTTTGAAATACAGTGGTAACAGATCTCAGTAGCTCTTTAGTTTGTAGCTTTTGAGTCCCCTCAGAAAGGACTTTGTGAAGGAATTTTTAGAAATAGATGTGATACATTTGAAAGCCTAACTTCGGCCAAACATTGGATTAAGCAGAATTCATACATTATTTTTTTTTAAGCCCCACCTGTACTTTTTAAAGATCATAGAGAAGATGGGGAACTTTAAGACATAGGAACCTGGACAAAACTTTCCCAGTTGCTAAATGTCAGAGTAAATTTTGGACTCAGTATTGTTTGACTTTCAAGGAAGTAACATAATAACCAGTTTAACAAAGGTAACTTCTGGTGGGGGGGTCTGACTGTTGGAATTTTCTCTTTTTCTCTGAAATGCCTCCCAAGATGCTCTAGGAGTTTCTGAAAGGTCGCCATACTGCTTAGCGACCTTGGGCGTTCTTGGTTTTCTTATATCCTACACCCTGTTGAAAGCTTCATTATGAGCCACATTCTGGTAGTTAATTTTCCCCCTCTGCATTGAGTTCTATATTTTAATCTATGTTTGAGTTCCTTGTAGAAAAAAGTAGTTTGTAACCATGTTTTGACAGCAATAAGACAGTCTGTAACTTGCAAGTGGAGATATTGTGGTCTTTTGTAATTGTGCTTAATCACAATACATTTCAACTAAAGGGAAGTTGAGGAGGAGGGAGAAAAACGAAGAAAGGATAAAATCATGGAGCAGACAGTTACCTCTATTTTGCCCTTGAGGTTGCTGTGGTTGGTGAGTTCTGAGTTTTGATGGACTGGTCGGCATGTCTCCGTGGCAGATGCTGGTGGTGACATGCCACCCATCCCCCCAGGCTCCTTTTACTGGCTGATGGCCTACCCAGCAGCTGCTGTGAAGGAAGCCACTGCTTACAACCACGCCTTTTCCCAGAAAATTGACCTGACTTGTCAAGAAGTTCTGAAAGGGTATCTCTCAACCCACTGGCCTGGGTGTCCAGTAGTTGATCACTGACTTGGTTTGGAGGTAACACAAGTCTTGTTCCCTTTCTTCAAGAAAGAACAGACTGTGCCAAGCAATTTATGCTCCCAAGAGCTCCCTGTGGAACTGGAATGAGAGTCGTCTTCAGCCAGCACCCCCGTTCTCACTCCTTCCTCCCCTCACCCCGGTCTGACACAGGCACACTCTTCTGAGAGCTGTCGCGCAGAGTCTGAGGTGCCCGTCTCAAAATCGATTCTGTGAAACCAGACCTCAGACAGACCCAGTTTCCGAAAGGAGGCCATACTGATTGCCAAACAAATTCCAGCAAGTCCAGTTTTTAAAACATAAGAGTGACTTTATTGAACATTTTCTCTGTCTTTAGCCCTCAATGAAGCACTTTATTCTTTTCCTCAAAACATCTTTTACAGTTAAGGAAGCTGAGTTCCGAGCTGTTAACCAGCTTGCTGAACAGCAGACAGGTATGGGTGGTGATGGGATTCGACCTCAAAGCTCATGAACTGAGCTGTGTCGCTCTGTCTCGCTGCTGACTGCTCACTGAGATCGTGAGCCCTCAGTAAAAGAAAGCCGTGATGTTTCACGAGTCATGCCCTGGTGGCTCAGGCGGTTAAGTCTGTGGCTTTGGAGGTGCAGTGTCTGTAAAGCTTAAGGACCAGGGTTCATGAGCCAGAGTTAGGGAAACAACCAACATGAACAAAGAAATAACATAAAAGTGCTTCTTCCTCTCTCTTCCTGCCTGCCTGCCCGCTTGCCTTCATTACTGCCTGCATCTTTCCTTAAAAAAAAGTCATGTTGAATTAATCCTATTTCTTTAAAGAAAAATGAGTGTGACATCAGTGGATTAAAGGAACATCCTGAATTTCAGCAAACCTGTTGACGAAGCCTCATATATTTTTGAAGTGAAATGGAGAAATATAAACTGACTGAGAGAATATAGGTAGTTTAATGTCCACTCAGCTAATTTTATTAACTGGAGAAAATTAACTTTATTTTTAACTTCTCCAAATGTGGAGGCCTTGTTACCTTCTTGAATTATCTTAAATCGGGCCCAGTTTTCTTTTTATTTTAAATCAACAACTTAGATGATAGACATTATACTTTTTCAGGATGAAAACTGAAAGAACTCACAGATTGGCTATCAGGGCTGGCATTCTAAAGAGGAATCAAAACAAACCAGAAGGTTGTGTTGAAATAAAGATGCAGTAGGAGGGTAAATGCAAGCTTCAACATTTAGGGTGAAAGATCAACAGTGTGAATATGGCCTGTGGGAGACCTGATTTAACAGCAGGTGTTCCTATAAAAATATGGTGGTATTTGAACTGACTTCAAACCCTGCTTGCCAAAAGAGTGACTCTCTCCTTCGGCCATGTTAAAAGGTGTATAGTGTCCAAAGCAAGGGAGGTGATAATCTCTCCAAACTGGGTACTGATGAGTTCCTGTGGATTTAGGAATTTTTGAAAGATTGTTAATAAAACTAAGTGCATCCAGTAGTTGTTGACAAGAACACTGATGTGCTGGAAATTAAAATAATGATGGGAGTTTAACTAAATAGTTAAAGAGAATGTTGTGTAGCCTCAAAAAGAGAAACCAGGAATTTCTCAGATCCTGGGAGGAACATGACTTGGAAATAGTTAACTACATACTGTGTGGTATCAACTGAGCAAAATAACGTTTTTAGGTGAAAATTTCAAAAGAGACATAAACTGTTTCAACCTCCTGAGGAGGAAACTTCACTTAATTTGGATGCCATTGAAAACGAAATTCCTGGTGAAGTGCTGAGCTCTCCGTCCCCAACAGGGAAGTGGGTCGCTGTCTATCAAGACGTTATCAAAGGAATGCATGCCTTGTGTAAGTGATTTGATTCCATGGTGTCTAAGGTCCTTTATATTCACGAGTCATGGTTTAAAGATTTTCTAAACATGCATGATGTTCATGAGTGTGGGATGAACATGAACGTCACAATGAATTATGGCGCTCAGACATTCTGCAGTGAAGAAATCCGTTGACTTCATGGAACTGAGTGTTTTTAAACTTATCTGACATTGGACCCCTCTGTTTGAAGGGTATCTTGCATTTTCTGTATTCTGTAGGCCAACTATGGGAAGTGCTGTTGTGTGTGCAAATCTCTACAAAGGATTTGCCAGCTCTTGTTATTTATCCACCAGCGATCAAGTAGCTTTGCCCTAGTTTCACAATACTTTTTGATTGGGCTCAGACTTGAACTGAGACCACTCCTATTAAATAAGACTAAAGATACCAAGTAGTGCAGTGACCCTTGTGGAGTCTCGCTCCTGGTGGTCATCTCTGGTCCTGTGTTAGACACACTTTTATTCTGACCATGTTGCCTCTATTCTGAGATTAGGACCAGTTCTAGCTGGTATTTAGGCAAATACTGCCCCCGTTGAAATAAGTGCATGTCCAAACTAGATTGGATATAAAGTTGGTGGGAGCGAAATTAATTTCTATTCCTCTGGGTCTTATTAGTGCTACTAATGATGAATTTTATTTATCAGACAATTACAATATGCTAGGTGCTGAATGAGTCCTTCAAAGGTATTTTCTAATTTCATCTTCAGGTAGTTTTTATTAGTCCCATGAATCAGAGGATAGACTGAAGACTGAGGAGGCTAAATGACATGCCAAAGGTCACTCAGTTACTGAAGAGTAGATCCAGGCTGTGTTCAGTGACACTCTCAACTCCTCAACTTACCAAACTGGGTGGCTCCATCTGACCCAAAGTACATCTGTAGATGCCTTCAAGGGAAACTTTTTCCCTCAAGGTACTCACTGGGATGTTTTTTCCAAGGAACAATCAAGCCCTCCTTGACACAGGTTTTGTAGTGCAATGCTAATTCCTTACACTGGGGAGAGGTTGCATCCTTAACGCTTTTAAAACCCTAGACTCCAAGAACCAAAGAGATGAGTGTGACCTACAGTGGAAATGCCTCAAAAAAAAAAGACAACTTAAAAACATTTTAAACATTAAAAAAGCACTTGGCTGGAGTTGCAATTCAGAGATGAGTTTCCTGTCTGTTGGAGTCTGCAAACTCATCATGGCTGGTCTTTCATGACTGAATCGGTCTTTCATTTTTATTCCGTTGTTTTTTAAAGTGTCCTGCCTTGGGAAGGTCATTTTCTCTCCTTCTAGAGAGCTTGGCCTCTGGAGATGGAGGCCTCAGCTCTCACTTCAGGGATGTCACGTATTTCTCATGCCCAAGCAGAGAGCAAGAGTGCGCCCAGACTTTTGGCTTACTGCTGGAGAATGTGCTTATTCATGCCTATTTACAAGGTAATTAGCTGTCTGTTCATTTGTTCACTCATTAGCTTGTTTATAGGACACTTGCAAAGCCTCTCAATTGAGACTTAGAGAAGAGACAGCCGAGGTGGGGCTGCCAGGGACACTGGGGTTAAACAGAGTCACATCTGGCTTGGGTGAAACCTACCAGTCCCGAAACCAGAACTGGCAGAGTGACACCTATGTGACTTGTCAATCACTCTGGAATGAGGGATTGAATTGGCTTTCTCACATTTCCCCTCTAAACATCAGGCCACACCCAGGAATGACAAAATTTTCCCTTTTTAAAGCCTCCTTTGGCCAGGCTGAGATTTTAATTTACTACCCCCCTCCCCCAACTTTTTTCTCTTTTTTAAGTCACTCTTCTTCAGATTGTGACCCAGTTTGCATGTAGTCGTGTCCCTTTTGGTGCACAGGCCCAGGGATGCCGGTGAGCCAGGCAGCTACCCCCTAGCTTCCCTCCAGAACAGTTTCTGCTGTTTTCAAAGTAAAGAGCTTTTTGCATTTTTATCTTCTGCAAAAGCAATTGAATAGCCGTGAAGTAGGCAGAGAGGGTGGAAAGACACTATTTTAAGAGAGCAAGGTCAGTTGGGGGCAGGGTCTGATCCCTGACGACCCAGCAGGTGTGACAGGAGCCATTTGGGGGAAATCCTGACAGATCCCGCAGGATGCAGTGGTGACAGATATGAGAAGTGAGTAGAAGAGTAGACTTGTTCTGCTGACTCAGTGGTGATTTAGGGAAAGTCATCTCATTTCCTACAGTTTTGTTGTTTTCTTTGTTTTGGGGCTTTGTTGATAATGTTCCTTCTGACGGGTGCTGGTGTGCATGGGTCCCCTCCTGTGTGTGGCCCTTGGAATCGCTGGGTGTGGTTCTCTGTTTCCAACCTGCTGGAGAAGCTGTCTAGGGCTGCTTTACATTCCTGAAGAGCCCTCCTGGATATCAAAGGGAGGCCATTTGTAGAACCTGCGTTTTTGAAAAGCTGTCCCTCTATTAGCTCTGAGAGAAAAACTGCCTAGCTCTTCAAATCATCACACTTTCAAATCCCCTCTGAATCTTTGTTTTTCCCAGTTCCAGGCCTTCCATGAACACACTTCCCTGGTTGTGTGTGTTTCAGTATTTAGTTCCTTCAGTCATTTCAGAATAGCTTCAAACTTACCTCCTTCAGGAAGCGTCCGTCCAGGCGAACCTCTTGGAGAACCAGAAGTGTCAGTGCACAGCTGCTTATAAAAGACAAGAGTGCTTGCTGCCTCCTGTTCTCCCTTATGGTTTTGTGTTCAGATGCCTTTACCTGCTTTCTCGTGGCTCAGGTAGAGGAAACAGTGGGGTTAAGTGCTCCATTTTTAGAGTTGGGCTACTATCTCCATCCGTCCATCTGACCATCGATCCATCCATCCATCCTTTTTTCTATCTAGCTCCATCTATCCCCAACTGTCTCTCTGTCCATCCATCTCTCTAGTCTGTCATGTATTATCTCTTTATATTTGTCTATCAACCAATCATCTATCATCCATCAATTGTCTAACATATCTATCATTAATCTATTATTCATCATCTCTACCTCCATTGTTTGTTTGTTAACCAGTCATCTATTTATCATCAGCCATCTGTCTATCATTCAAGCCAAGCATAGATCTATTGTCTACCATCATCCTATTATTTGTCAATCATCAATCTACTCATCAATTAATCATCGTCATCTTTTCATCTCTATCATTTATCAGTCATCTATATATCTATATATCTGTATCTCCATTTATCATAGCTAGCTAGCTAGATTGATGCTTTCTACCTATCCATATCTTGAACATATTTTTAGAGTCTTAGTTTCCTCATCTGTAAAATGGGATTGATAATAATGCCTCATAAGACTTTTATAAGATTAAAAAATAAATCTATACATAGCATTTAGAATAGTTCCTGACATACAGGAAGGCTCTGTGGTGTGAGTCTTTAATGTCTCCATTAGTTGCATGACCTCCTCTTCTTTCTCTCAGATTCCATTCACGAAAGCAAGGCCATGCTTTCTTCAAACCCTGCCTTCTGTCAAGTGCAAGGATTGGTAGCAAAACAGCTGTTCTGCTCAGTCCTCAAACTTCATCATATCCAGGACTGATGTGATAAGTTTCACCATATTTTATAGCTCTCTCTTCTATCTGCGGTTTGTTCTTTATTTTCCCTTTCTTTCACATGGCACCAGTTTAGTGTCTGCGTTCTCATAGGCCTCTGTTCTTGAACGTGTGTTCTCAAGCCTGGTTCCGTATGCCCAGGTAATAGGAGGTTGTAGTCGTTGAAAGATCTGAAGGTTCAGGAGCCAGGTGGGCCACTTAGAGCCCACTGCTGATTGTCACATTATCTGTCAGTAAGGGATGGTTTTGATATTTTTAAATAGCTGGTGAAAAAAATCAAAAGAGTAGTTTAGGACATGTGAAGATAACATAAAATTCAACTTTCAGGGTCCATGAAATTGTTGGCACAGGATCACACCCACGTGGTACAAGGACTGATGCCTCCTGTCACATGGCAATAACTGAGCTGAGAGGCTAAGCCAGAGAGAGAGTCAAAAAAAGTCCTACATATTTACTGTCTGGGTCTTTGCAGAAAATGTTTACTGACTGCTGCCTTGGAGTCTCGTTTTAAATAAATCCCCTGATGACAAAGAGAGACTCTCCTGATGGGAGAATGAAGGGATTGAAAGTTATTTTGAGGAGAATGAAGGGATTAAAAGCTATTGTAAGGAGAATTGTCTTTGTGACGTTGTTTTGTACTTTCAGTGTTCCCTATTTCTTGTCTGATGCATTTGACATCTGTGATGGGGGGTGCTAAGTAAGTGTGCATAAAACTCCTGCGTCAAGTCCATTTCTTTCTTTTTGTTAAAGGAAAGGTGTAAGCAGGAATGAAGGAGAGTAGGCAGGCAGGAAGAGAGAGGAGGAAGAACATTTTTATTGATTCTATTTAGTTGTTCATCTTGGCTGTTTCCTCTGGCCCTTGGGATGCAAACCGGGGTCATTGGTTGTGAGTAGACTATGCTCGGCCGGAGGCAGCAGACCCAGCCTCTATACCACTGGGGCATACCAAGACCCTGGCACCTTTGAGGACTGAGTTTCCTAGGACACATTCCCTTTCCCCAAAGGTAAAGGCATCATTCCTTTGTGAACTATGGTGTCTCTTCTTGATTTTCTTTTTATCACTGTCCCAAACCAGGCCTTTTGTGCCAAATGCCTTCATACGTTCTGGAACAGTGCAGTGAGGGGCTTCTCAGCAGTGCACAGGACTGAGAACATGCATTCTTTTTTACTGGTATGATTGACTCGTTCTTTAACTAAAACTCCAGCCTTTGTTCTCCGTTCCCCACGAATTGCCACATTCAAATTGTGTGTTCTTTTCTAAAATAACTTCAGTGGGTACCAGTTATTCTGCAGTCTTGCAAACAATTAAGCACCATGTTTACAATGTAAATTGACACCTATTCTGGCAAAGTTCTGCAAAAACAAAGGAAGAAATCCAAATCACAAAACGGGGAGAAAAGAAACGAGGCAGTCCTTTATTCTATGCAGAAAGTATTGCTGAAAACTTGTCTGAGAGTTACAACTGATTCACACGTCGTACCCTGGGAGTTCCATTTGCAGTGAATTTTGTTTAAAAAGAAGTCACAGAAGGCCTGATTCTGATTTGCGAGGCTCTGCTTTCCTTGGCTCCTGAGACCTGGAGGTGGCCGTGGGTTGGGAGATGACAACAAATGGTGTGGAGCCTGGTGTCTGCTGACTGTGGTGATGTTTAGGTGTCCCCTTCCTGGGGTTTCTAGATATGGATGAGTTCGAGCTGTGGAATACAAGCAGGGGCAGAGGTTTTTTGTGAATTTTCCCACCACGTGACACATGGAGCCTAGTGTAGCGCCACACACATGCCAGTTCCCTGTTTCCCAAAGGAAGAACTATGCTGGGGTAAGGGGACAGATTGTCGAGAAAGGTGCGGGGCACAGGCTGTACCTCCAGCAAAAAGTCCGATTTCATCGTCTCACCCCGTGGAGTCCGCTGGAGTCACGACAGCCTCTCTAGGCTCCTGGACTGGAAAGATGCTTCCTCCCCACCGGGGTTCCAGTCGACACTGACGGCTCCCCCAGGGCCTCCCATCTCCCAGTCATGTTTCCTTCAGTGACCTCAGACAGTGCTGGTCTAGGATGGTTTGCAATCATTGTTTTTCTCAAAAAAAGGCAAAAGTGCACAAAAGTAGGTTGCCACAAAATACTGTTGTACAGGGAATGTAGTTCTTTCATGTGTCACAACAGATCTGCCCTCCCTGGGAGCCCTGTTCTGTTGGCTATCAAAAGACAAATGTTTGTCTTGGCTCCATCGTTTAGACAGCTTTTTAGGTAAAGGTCCCTTTTTTTTTTTGGTGGGGGGGGGTCAGTTCTAGTCTTTTTTTTAAAGAGGCAGGAAACAGGCAGGCCAGTAGGCAGGCTGGCATGGAGGCAGGGAGGGGCAGAAGCAGTATCTTCTTAGTTCAATTTGGCTGTTCCCCCGGACCTGGCTGTGAACTCGGGTCTGGGCTGTGTGTGGACTGCGCTGCACCACAGACTTAGTGTCGAGCCACCAGGTCTGGTCCTTCGGGATTCTTCCTTTGCTCTGTTCTCCAGGAGAGCCCCTCGGTGGATGGCCGAGACACACAACTTGTGGGAGGGGGAGACTGCGACGCAGGCATGTGGGTCCCCGTGTTGCCCGCTGGATGCTCTGGTGGCCATGGTCATGCTGTGTCTGCCTGTGTGAAGTCCTCTGTTGGCAGTGATGCTGAACTTTACAGCTCTGAAGTCACGTGCTTTCTCTCTCAGCTTGGTCTTGCCTGGAATCCTCCCAGCTGACTTGACCTCTCTTTAGCCCCGACTCTGAGTGTCTCCTGTGATTCCTAGTCATGACGTCTCCCCTTGCAGTCTCTGGCTCTCAGGAGTACTCAGTCCCTGCTGTGACACCCCATCCCTGGAAAACCCATCTCCTGGGCTCTTTCACAGGGCACCTGGGAGCTAACAAATACTTTCCCGGTGACCTAGTTGCTGGAGGGAACACTGGCAAGTTAAACTCAGATACACTCTGTACTCTCTGCTTTTCTTCTCAAGCCACTCATTTGACTCTGCTGTGGTCATACAGATTGGGGTGGGGTGGAAGTCAGCCTCTGATTGCCTGTGATGACTTTGAGTCCCTGAAGGGAAGGAAGCGCTTTCTCTGTTTTGGTCTCCTGGCTTCGAGGACCTCAATGCGGAGAAAGGAGTAGGCCTCTGAAATTTACCAACTGCTTTCATTTTTCTCACCTAATGTCCTCCCAGCTCCCCTGGGGTAGAAGGGAAAGGCTTTCTCTTTCTTCCTCCTGTTTGATTGGCATAATCTCCTCACTCGCCCTCTTCCTTCCAAGCTGGTACCTCCTCTGTACTTTTCTCCTACCCCCTGGAGCTGGAGGAGGGAAGTGGCTGCCAAACGATGTGAGTCATGGGTAGGAAAAATGGAAAGCACATCAGTTTACTATTTTAAAAGTATTGTTTCAATTTATGGCATGAAAGGCACCTTAGATGTACCTTGTGAAACTGTTTTGGGTGAATAGGAATTGGCAGAACGATGGCCAAGCAGCCTTGTACACTGTAGGCTCACTATGTGCTATGGACACAAAATGCTTCTGCCCTTGAATGTGTTCCAGAACCCAGCACACTCTGGAATACAAGGAACATTAAGCCTTCCAGTGTCAGATGACAATTCTAGAAGGTTCTATATCAAAGGAAATGGTTGAATAAAAGCAAGTCAATTCTCAGAGATTGTGCCAGGAAAATTACATTGTGTGTCTAAGTGAAATTAGGTTGAATGAATATTTAGGACACTCATAAAGGTAAAACAGTCACGTCATATTCAACTGAGGAGTGCAGTGAACTACTCAAGACCATAGCCCCATGCGCTTTTGGGAATGGGGGAAATATGCCCTTTGCCCTCTGAGGACAGGAGAGGATTCTTGTTTCTCCTCCATTTTCTTTCCCTTGCTGCCCTCCTCCCGCCTCCCTACCCTCTCTGTCAGTCCACCCCTCTCCCTCGGAGCTCTGCAGCCTTCATGTTGCCTGTGTGTTACGTAGTCCCTCATTCCCTCAGCACTTATTGGAAGCCTGCTGTGTAGCCAGATACTAGGATGGGTGGTGGGCTGGAAAAGATGCAATCCTGTTTGACCCATATGCTTGAATAAGAGAACTGACTTTCCCAAGAAGGGGCTTGAGCGAGTTGTTGAACAGGGCAGGAAAAAAATCTTTGGGAATGGGAAGGCATTGGAAGGAATATGGAAATGGGGAACAGAGGAGAGAAGGGATGGAGAAAATGTTAGCAAGACAGGAAGTGGCAAGCACTCAGGTTCCCTCAGAGGTTGGTTTGACTCAGAGATCCCAAGGTTAGGCCTAGGGTAACAGGGTTTGTCAGAGTCATGAGCCCATTTACCATACTAGAGGGCATTCTCTTTAGGACTAGAAGAGGGTAGAAAAGTGGTGATGGCATTTTCATGCCGTGGAGCACACTTCCTCCTTTCCTTGACTCAGACAAGTGAAGAGAGCTTTAACCTTGTGAATTTATTACGACAGACTTAAGACAGCTTCACAAGGACAGACATTAAAAAATGCCCTTGAACGTTTTATTCCATTCAACAGGACATATATATTCCATTCCACTGAAGTATTACAACAACTTTTTTTTTTCTTTTTATTCATAGTGATTTCTTAGGTAGGGGCATCAAGGATCACCTTCCACCATGTCAGTTCCTCAGACATTCATGTCCCATTCTGAAAGATTCTGGAAGTGATATTATCAATTGATTGTTAATGCAGAACTAATTTTTTCCTGCCTTTGTGAACCGAGGCCTGTATACCCTGTACCTGACAGCTTAGCGTGGGAAGCTATGGGTAACCCCTGGCATTAAGAGGAGTTGTCTCCAATGTTCCCCCATGTCTGTTTCTGATAGGATTTTGCTCTGGGGTCTTCCTTACTTGTCTCTGAGGTCCAGTTCCTTCCTTGCTCTTCCAGTCTTAGCATCTGAGTTTAGGTTTTCCTACTAGACTTTCACCTGAGCTGCTCTTTTTGGTCAATGAAACATTAAAGAAAGCAGCTTGCTGAACTTTGGGCTTTAGAGAACTGCAATCTATTTCTGACCTGCCAGTGCATACCATACCCCTGCACACACAAATGTACACACATACATGTGCACATATTCCACATACATATATACATGTCTTCACATGTGCACTTTTCACATTCAGAAATACCCCTCACACCACACCTACCATATATATACACAGACACCTTTCCACACCAACACACACACGCACAGAGACACATGCAGTAGTAAAAGTGACTTGCGGGACCTTTCTGAAATGCACACTTTTCTCTTTGTTTCCCTCCTGTATAGCTTGATGTATGGAAGCAACTCCTTTAATCAGACTGAAAAAAATTGACTCCCATATAGGAGTCCCCAAGCCCCCTTTTAGGTAGCAGTTTATGCCTTGTGATACTCTTTCAGATTCTTCATGTCATTATCCGGAAACGTATATTAGAACTCATTGGCATTTTCTGAGATATGGCTTATTCATGCCTCATATAATTGACTTTCATTTGTTATACATTAAATTGAAAATATACTCTTTTTTTTGGAGTAGACAAAACGGGAGCCATTTTACTATCATTGCCTATGTCCCTAACTTTATCGGAATCAGAATATGTGTGTGTATATATATATATATATATATATATATGTTCCTATAAAAAATTAAAAAAACCCTTTTGTTTGCTTTTTTTCCCCAAGAGAACAGGCAAAAATGTACAACCAAGCAAAGGGATATATTGGTGACAACTCTGGTCAGATCCATCTAAAACAGGAAGAGCACAATATAAATCCTAACGGAAGAAAGATTTTCTGGGCCAATTTGGAGCACTCTAGATACATTAGTAATTTACCAAGTTCAGTCAAAATCTGACAGTCCTTTGGTGGAACAAACAGTGTCTAGTTTTTAAGTTGAAATGGAGCCCTGGAAGTGTTAAATAACTGAACATGTCGTGTTCAAGTGCCAACATGCGTTGACACGGGGGCTTTGTAGACAATCTTCTATCCCTAACCATGGCTGAAAGAGCAACACATTATTTTGTAAATAGCGGGAATGGAGAAATAAAAATATAACATAGCCAATGTGTGCATATCTCCAAGAATGCTTGTGTGGTTATATCAAATAAATTGGGCTAAGTCAAACAACTAATCCAAAGGCATCAACACCCATTTAGTTCTAACTCAGACTTATTGTCCCATTCTGAAAGGTTCTGGAAATGTAAAAAAATATTCCAAATATTCGTCTTTAGAAGCATTTTTTAAGGCAGGAAGGTGGGAAGGAAGCACTTTTTATTAGTTATTTTTTGATGTTCTCCCAGTCCTGAGTCACGAACCTGGGTCATTGGGCTTTACTTGGTCTTCCCAACTGCTGGCTTAGTGCCTGAGCCACCAGGGTGTGCCAAAGCATATTTTCTATTCATTGACCATATAGACCTAAGTAGGTTTTAGCTCAGGCTCCTACCACAAAATTAATATACACTAGTTGGCTTAAGCAACAGGAATTTGCTCACAATTCTGGAGGCTGGAAGTCTATAATGAAATACATATAGTGAAATTCTGATGAGGACTGTCCCTGGTTTATAGTTATCTTTTCATTATGTCCTCAGTTGGCATAGAGAGAGCACCTCTCTTTGTGTTTTCTCTTATAAGGGCACTCATCCCATTTATGAGACCTCCACTATCATGACCAAATTACCTTCCAAAGTTCCCATCTCCAGATGCCATCACATTGGGGGCTTAGCATCCACATATAAATTTGAATGGGGGAGGCACAATCATTCAGTCTATAATACTCAGAAAGTTCATCACACATGGGCAGTGCGATTCTGCTGCTTGTTGTTACCGCAAGACCTGATTTGGCAGAAACTCCATCTTGACCCTGCAGAACATCCATCTTGACCTGGCAGAAGTTTCACCTTGACCCGGAAAAACCTCCATCTTGACCCAGCAGAAACCCCCATGTTGACTTGGCAGAACCTCCATTTTGACAATCCCAGAGGCTGGGATGAGAAGGACTGTGTTGAACCATGTGTACTTAAAAGTTCTGCTTGGTGTGATCAGTCAGTGCTGGTCACATTTCGTTGTAAAGAAAGTTATCCTGTCGCATGAAATTTCAAGTAAATGGAGAAATGTGACCCTGTCACACTGGATGTTGCCAATAGCTCCAATGACTACTGCAGTTCTTTCTGAGGCTCATTTGTTAATTATTCTCCCTTGCCTTGAGAGATGATTATTATTTTCTCAAGTCTTAAAAATATCCCAAAAGATTCTTTCTCCCAACACAAAAAAATGAACATGTTAAATAACCTATTTCTATATGTAAGAGCTCCATGTTAAATTGATTCAACCTACAAATATTTGTTCAGCTTTTTCTGAAGGCATTATGTTAAATACTATCTTCAAATTGCTTCCTGCCTTGTGGGGTAAGAGACATTACAGACAAATCCTTGCAGGATAATAAGATGGCTCTTCTTCTGCAGATGGGTTCAATGTAGAATAAGAGTCATGGAGAAGGTACTTCTGAGTCTACTTGGGAATACTCAAGGCAGTCTGCTTATATTGAAAGAAAGTTCTTCACACTACACTTTATACCTCTTCCCTCTTGTTCTGGACTGAAAATTATAATCATCTTTGAGTGAAAGCTTTCATGTCCTTGAAATAAATGCTATTCCATGTTCCTCCATCTTTTTTTTTTTTTTTTTATGTACAATGAGTGGTGTTCTTTCCATTTCCATGGATCCATTTTCTTTTTTTTTTTTTCCCTTTGGCAAACTTTTTAAAAAATTCTACCTTGTTCCCATCCCAAATATAGAAAAAGTGGTAAGAGCACAAGAATTCAGTTGTGTATGGTCAACAGTAGACTGACGGGGAAACATACCTGCCTACTGCAAGGGAAAATGCAAGGAAAAATGGGAAATAGGCATGGCTTTCTTGTCTAAGTCAAGTAAATCCGTTTTGCAAACAGCTTAGAACGGAAGCTAGAGAGGGTCATCTCGATTTAGTTTCCATTTTAGATCCCTCAGGCAAACCAGATAAATGCACCTCTAGCTCACTGTGCTTAGCTTCCTCCATGAAATCTTCTTGTGGGGAAGACTTTATCTTATGGCATCTCCAGTATTACAGACGGTTGCTTTGGATATTTCTTTTGTTTTTGGTAGCAAGAGAGTCATAGCATAGAGTTGCACCATTTGCTACTAAAGACCTTTATTGTCATTTCTGAGGACCACCCTCCTCTAGTGCCTACATCTTCATGTCTTTCTCATTCCACAAACTGTCCACAAAATCTAATGTAACTCACATTGAATTTTTGTTAAATTAGTATCTATGGCAGATTCTGTTGGAGGAAATGCTTCTTTTCCACTCCTGATATCTGCTTCCATGAGAAGAGGTGTCTGCTAGTGTAACTCCTGTCCTCACTGCATCCCAGGAGACATAGATTTAGCTGATGTTATGTGTTATAGAGGAGGGTGGTCCTCAGAAACGACAATAAAGGTCTTCTGGTAGCAAATGGGGTCGCTCTATGTGACGACTTTCTTGCTACTGAAAATAAAGCAATATCTGAAATGTGAGAAGAAAGAACAAGACATCTCCTTGCTTTGTGCACCTTCCTTTTGGGACCTACATTCCCCGCCACCCCCCAGAGCACTTGCTGTCCTCTGACTCTGGGGAAAATCCTTCTAACTGTGAGGTGTCCTTAGACTCCTGGCTCTGTATCCACTAAGAGAGCCTTTTTCCTTAGGAAAGGTGATGTCTGGACTTTTGTCTTTTATTCTTATCCTTTTTCCTGTGTGCTCAGAAACTGAATGAGAAGGAGGAGGGAGGTGATGTCTGGACTTTTGTCTTTTATTCTTATACTTTTTCCTGTGTGCTCAGAAACTGAATGAGAAGGAGGAGGGTTATTAATTGAACCTCATCACACCACAAGATTAAAAAGTACATTTCATGACAAAGACCAGATAGTTTCCCGGATGAGGAGTGGACCAGTCCCGGCACCCTGGAATTAACGCTGTCTCCTTCATCCCCTAGAGGCTCCCCTTAGCCAGTTCTTCTAGAAAAACTTCTCTAGTGACTCAGACTCAAGCCTGATCCCTTCTTCCTCCTCCTTTCTAGAGCATCGCTAGATCATATGCTCATTATGGAATACTTTAGTATATCTGTGTCTCAGTTTCTTCCAGTTCTTTAGATCATTATGTCCAAGCAGCCCCAAGTACGTGGGAACGCCATAGGCCTTGTGGGTCATTTCAGCAGAGTGCAGTGACCCAACAGGCTGGAACCTTTTAGAATGAAGACAAATGCTTTGAAGATGCTGCAAAAGCAGACAAAACTCAAGTCGGGAAGGGTTAGCCTGACCAGATGGAGAAAATGAATGTCCAACTGTTTGTCCTGTCCCCGAAGGAAGGGCTGCTGTTAACCAGCCTTCTCCCTCCCTCCTCCTTCCCAACTGAGTGCCCTCATCCTCTCTCTTCCTCTCCCTCCCCTGTGGATGCCAAGAGTGATGAGTTGAAAAGAATTATTCTTCGTGGAAGAGTTTTACAAGAGAAAGTAGTGGGATTGCCAATTATTTTATAATTAGGTATCAGATTAGCTGTGTGAAGGATAGAAAGTCAAGGAGTGAATTTTCAAGAAGCTGTGGAGTGTGTAACTTGGGCTCAAAAAGCCCTTCCATTCCTGTGAATGGGCATCTTTTAGAGCAGCCTCTCCGTGCTCTTTTGACTCATCTGCAGAAGCCTTATTCTTCCAGCTGTTATTTTGCCCGTGCCCATCTGTTTTTTATGCTCTAATAAACAACAGCACTAATTTATTTAGCACCTCTCATCAGTGCCCCCACGGCTGCTCCGACCCTGCAGGGACTCTCTGCCAATGCGTGATGGACTCAGAGTGGACACACGGCATGCTGCTTCTGGACATCAGTACCAGACTTGGAAATAGGACTTCGCCTTCAGGGATATGCACCATCGATGGTGTGATTTTTCCATTGCTCTGTTTCAAATCCCTGTGGCCTGGAGAATGGAAAGTTTGGCTCATGTCTCTAGGGCTGTGATAGCCTGGTAGTTGCTTGCTGAAGGTCTAGATTGCAGATATGCACGGAGGCTTTTGAAAATGTTTATTTGCCTTCTTGAAGGTGACCAACAGAAAAGAGAACTATATCACATTACGGGGATAATGTCAGTCTTTGACCAGGATACTGGTCTACCAGACACCTGGTTCATTTCTTCAACACTTAAGGAGGTGGACTTAGGATAGTAGGTTCAGTTGGCTGGCTGCTGTGACTACTGTCTTATAGACGCTGGGCCTTGCAAGCTATAGCTCATTATCCTCTTGAGTGATTTTGGGGAGGGGGAGGGCATCTGTTAAAATATTTAAGAGAGAAAATTATTTTAAAGGAAAAGTACAGGCAGGAATGAAGGTGACCAGGCAGGCAGGCAGGCAGGAAGAGAGAGGAGGAAGAAGCACTTTCTTTATTTTATTTCCTTGTTTATCTTGGTTTTCATCCCAGCCCCAGCTCATGAGCCTAGTCCTTGGATATGTGGTCTGCGCTCTTGGCTGACAGCTGACTAACCTGCTACTCCACCAGGGCACACGGTCTGGTGCGATGTCTGAGGTGTTGTTACCAATATCTGTGATGAGCTCTCTCCCTCTTGTCCTTCAGTTAATCTAAGCATCCGCTAAAGACATGCTCAGCCTTCTTTCTTCCAGGGGCCAGAGGCAACAGGTACTGGTATACTTTCCTTTTTGTCCCAGGATTTCAAATCCTGCTTTTCCCTTTAGACCAGGGCTCGGTAAACTTTATGTTAAAGGCCTAGATAGTGAGTATTTCCTGATTCAAGGGCCTTGGGATCTTCGTAGCAACTAGTTTTGCCAATATAGAGCACAAGGAGCCATCGTATAAATGGAAGGGCATGGCGGGGTCCCCATACAACTTTATTACAAAAAGCGGCAATGGCAGAACTTGACACATTTTTTAGTGATTCTCCTCACTGTTCCCACATTACTTTGAAACTTGGCTTAGCACTTACTTTATTCTGTTTGGAGTGGTCTCTGTCACCTGTCATTTATGTTCTCCTGAGCGAAGAGGGACCCAGAATGGCATTCTGTCTCCTTTTGTCCCTCTTATTAAGCGTTCCCTCCCTCTTTCCCTTTTTTATGGCCTCTCTGACTGTCTTTTGGTTTCTCAGGCACACTGTGTTCCCTGTCTTTGGCATGTTGTTTGCCTACCTGCAACACCTTTCCCTCTATTTCTCCCTGCCTAACTAACTCCAACTTTGGCGTATGGTCTTAGCCTACTCCCCCGTCTCCTATGGTAAACGGATTTGGTAAAACCTCCCTCATTACAGGTACTCAAAGCTTCATGTACCTTGTAGATCTCAGTTCACACGACATTTCCTATTCACATTTGTCACCAGATGGCACATATCTGTCCCTTTCACTCGGCACAAACCTCCAGAAGTGAAGAAATCTGTTCTCTGTCCACCACTGCAATCTATCACATACCCCGGTGCCTGTCACCTAGTCAATGCTCAATAAAATTTTGCCAAAAGAATGAATTCGGAAGCTAATGCTTGACTCATTGAATGTCTCCAGCCATTCATTTAACCCTGGATTAGTGTTTTGTCTAAGTGTTTGAACATGGATGCTTAATAAATATTTTAAGGCATTAAAAATTAACGATGCTGTTACTCTGCATATCTACAAGTGATAGGGATTTCCAGCTGTGCTTCCCTCTGACATCAGTGAGACGTTTATAGGTGATGCCTATGCCCCCTAGAGGCACTTTCATCCAAATATTTGATTTCTTTTCACATTGAACTCAGCTACAACTGCCAGGTAAAAACTTTACAGTAAATGACAGGCGACGATTCCTTTTTATTTGGGGAACCTTCATTGTCTATGCTGAGCAGAATCCAGCGGGGTGTTAGCATCTCAGAGGGAAGCATTACAGTGTCTTAGAGTCTTTTATTATTTAATTTATAAAAACAGATAGTGAAAGGTGTCTTTTCCATGATGATGGACCTGGGAAAAGCTACCAAGTAGAAAATTCTGAGTTAAGATGCAATTGTGTTATTAATTGTGTTTTAGGGTATTTTACAAAAGTTATAACATGGTGAATTTGGGATGAAGAGCTGTTTTTCCTTTGAAACTGGGGCTTCTTGGCTGGAAGAAAGCAAATGTGACTGAACTCTAGTGCATTTTCTAGGCCTCTAGAGACAAAACCCTCCTGCCTGGGGTAGGTTGGTGAATGGAGATGGGAACCCCACTTCTGAGTTCTCATTGCTAGCCCTCCCCTCCTGTGAGTGAGCCCCAAAGAGAAAGAAACTCGCAGATGCTTGAGGTGCCCAGACAGCAAAGAGAAATCGCACCCAGACTGGTACTGGATGCTGTTGGAAAATGTCAGCTTCATATTGCTGTTGGAAAATGTCAGCTTCATATTGTCATGCTGGTCGGTGATGGTGGCTGCAGAGGTGTCTTTATGTGTCATTAACTAAGCAGCGCAAGTTGGTCAGGGTGCCTTGACAGTGCCTTGGTGGTGCTCAGAGCAGAGGTAGAGAGCGGATCTCTTTCGAATGGGCCTGGAAGCACCTGGAGTCCTCAGGTGTGGTCTGTACCACTCTAACATGCACAGCCTGGGAGCTGTGGGCACCTTAGAAGCACACGAGCTCCATATCCGCCACGGTCAGCCCAGGCGTATGCATTTCAGATGAGGGAGTCCTTGACTCCCCTCTGAACCGAGAACCCTGGCACTGTCCGCTCTCGGTTATGTGTCTGTTGTCGGCATCACGTGATGTGTCTGCCTTATGGTGCCCAATTTCCAGGATTGCTTTAGACAGAGGTTAAGTGGGAACATTGTGATCTGACCTCCTCATTCCTTAGCCTGCACAGGTCAGACAGTGGTTCAAGGAAGAACACCTCTTTCAAATGCCCCTGCCTTTACAGTACCATCTCATTTTGTCACAGCATCTCTGGTAGTCAGGGGTACTTCCCAGTGATGACAGATGTGGGTCTTGCCTCTGGCCATCTAACCCATCGTAGGAATCGTTATGTCACAGAGATAGTGGAAAGATGAAGGATTAATTCCTTGAAAGGTTGTATGGGACTTTCTGGTCCCAGGGACCCTTTACAAATGCTTCCCAGGATGGCGTCTGATCCAGGTACCTGAGCATGCTGCTGTGCACATCCCCGGACGCAGGAAAGACAGGTATACTGTTCCCTGGGACAAACGGTGGCTGAATGTGTTACTCCGGGGCAGAGTTCTCCGAGAGGATTTCTTGAGTCACAGTTGAGAGAGCCTTCCTGGCCCCATCTAACCTTAGCTCTTGCTGTAACTGGAGAACGTTTTCCTAGCTCAACCACAGAGAAGGAAACCAGCCATTGAGCTGCCATGAGCTGCCGTGGGTAACACCACACAGCAGCCACTGCTTCCCTGGCCTCTCATCTGTCTCCAGTCTGCAGGAGCCCCTAGTCGCCTGGGAGATTTGAAGTGTTGCTTGACCTTGGAGTGCAACTTTGTTGCAGAAGCTCTTAAAGCCAGTGTTTCGGTTTATGATGACTTCGGAGGCCTCCCTGCCTGGTTCATATGCCTTCATCACTGTCAGGGTCCCCATCAGCCAGGTTTTCTGAGTCATTGTGTGCTTTGTCATTGTTGGCCTCAACAGAACTCCAACTTCCCGAACTTCTCTGAATGATCAATCTCCGGGTCTTCACGGCCACATGGTGAGCCATTCACGTTGAACACCAAATCGGGAGTGCATTTTGAGAAAGACTGCAGGGCTCTAAAAACAAAGTACGTTTTCAGCTCCTTTTCCTTGGATGGATTTGGTGATGATTGTCCTTGGTAGCCGCCGCAGGACCCAGAAGAATCTCTTTAGCACTTGTGATTGAATTGGGCGCTTCGATGGAGAGTTTCTGGGTGCTTGAACCCCCACTGAGCCTTTCCTGAAAGGGCAGAGGGTCTGATTCCATAAGAGCTCTGGCTGGTGTCCTGTCATGATCCCGTGTGTGTGAGAGATGCTCTGAGACAGGCATTTGTGCATGCAGATGCTTAGCATGAAATCCCCCCATCACTGTGGTGTCAGTGCAGGCTCTGAGCCAATGTCAGTTAACCTGATGCAGATCACCTTGCTACGAACTCCCTGGTAAACTGACATGCGTGGTCCTTTCCCCTTTTCTCCCTGGCACCCAGAGGTGATAACTGGCTCCAGTGCCCCCAAAGAAGCATTTGCTTTTCTCCCCCCACCCCAACACCACCCCCATGCAGTAGGAGCTCTGTTTTTCTTTAAATAGTTGCAAATGATAAAGTAAATCAATATTTGTTAATGTTATGATGTAGCAGCATCCTCCAGATCCACAAAGAATGATTTATAGACTCCAGCATTTCAAGCCTGACCCATTCAGGTCTCAGAAAGCACTTAAAAAATAAATTTACCCTGGCCTCGCTCACCCCATTTCAAAAAGGGTGACAAAGATGAAGTAATTTATAAGTCACACTTTTATTAATGCTTTTAACTTTCATCCACTTGGCTTTGTTGGCCTTCGAGTGGCATTAGTGCAAGCCCTGTTTGAGTGGTAACCCTCTGGCTCTTGGAAGGGGTTCGGTACAAATGATCAACTCATAAATAGGTGCGGGGCTCCACATTATCCCGCCATAAATTCACCAGACCTTTCAAGTGCATCAAGTAAGAGTGAGTCAAACTAGGCGTTTTGCTCTGAATGTACAGACTAATGCGGTCCTAATGAGGGCCTGGGCAAAGGCTTCCCAGAATGGTGTCTGAGCCCTTTGCGACAGGGGACCCCACGTGTCACAAGGCAGAGGAGGGCCTTGTAACTCCGAGTCGTGGGGAGCTGTTCTGTCTGTTTTCTCAGCTGCTTCCCCTCCTCCTTTGCAGGCAGAACAGGAAAATGAGGCATTGACTTGAACTTTCACCATCTGCCTGTCAAAACGGTGATTTTAAGACTGACTGGGAGGGTGTCTCTAACATAAAAAGGAGAATAAGTTGAGAAACAACCCAAAAGATGATAATAACCACCTATTTGCTTGAAGTCTTTAAAATGGAGTCCGAGGCGGTTTGCAGGATTAGCGGTGACAGGGTATTGACCGGTCAGAACAACTTAGAGAAGCAGCAAACTGGTGCTTTTCTCCTTCCCTGGAATATGGCGATGGAGTCGATGGATTGCATTGATTAGAAGAGAGGGGGGAAAGAAAAAAATGCCTGCAGTCATCGACTCCGTTCTCTAGACTTGCCTTGGACTTGAGTCAGAGCATGAAACTTTCAGGCACACCTTCAGCTGTCAGCTCAAGAAGTGGCACGTGCTGGGGTGTGCGGTGGTGGAACAGTAGTCACTTGTGTGGCTGCCGGGGCTGGACGCCCTGCAGGAGCCTGGGTTCCTCCTCCTCCTGCTTCCTCATCGCCAAGCCCGGTGGTCACTAAGTCACTAAGGTGTGTGATCTTTTCTGCTGTTTCCTTAGCATGCTGCTGAGTCCATTCCCACTGCTGCTGGGCTGCTCCAGGTCTTCAGCGGGGTTCTCATGTCAGGAGGCTCAGTCCCTCCAGAAATCTGCTACCTGACTGGGTTTCTAGAAATCTTCCTCAACTCTCCTCTTAGAAACCCCCAGTAATGGTGGATGCTTCATGCTTCTTGGTTTAGATGGCCATTGCTCTCTGGTTTGTGTAACCTCAACTCATTTCATCTTCCATGTTCTCCTTCATTAACCTGGGTGGCCCAGTCCATCTCCACTCAAGTGCTCAATTTCTTCTCCTTGTTAGGAGAACCCTCGGCCTATTGAGTTCCTCTACCCAGCCCTCAAGACTCAGCTTTTTTCTTTTTCCCTAATATTCCTTTTGTGAGTTCATTTTTTAAAAAAAATTTTAAGTCAGGGTTCATCAAACTTTTAACAGCACAAGATGAGATAGTATTTTCAGTCTTGAGGCCATGCACATTCTCCACTCTGCCACTATAGAGTGAAAGCAGCCACAGACAGTATAGAGATAGTGACTGCCTCCCAAGAAAATTTATTTACTGATGTAGGTGAGGGGGTAGATTTTGCTTATAGGCCTAGTGTGTTAACCATTGACTTAGATACATGGTGAGGTCACCTTCCAAAGAGCTCAATTCAAAAAGTTGATCCCCTTTCATATACTTCCTTTTGATAGCTTATACATGAAGAATATATTATTTAATGTTTCACAATTTTATCATTCCATAATTAGATGTGAAATGTCTCCTACAGAAGCATTAGCCATGTAGTTTAATGTAGAATAACAGGACTGAAAGGGATCTAGTCCCATTTCATATCTTTATCTGTATCATCTATAATTATTTCATATATCTGTGCCTTCATTTATAATTATATATATAATCTATAACTATATGTCATATGTAACAGTCTATATCTCTATCAATATCTATATATCATCTATAATTATAAATATGTGTGTGTGTGTATAGGTATGTTAGTTTTGCTTTTATTTTATTGCAACTAACTGATCTCATAGATCCAAATTGTGGGTCTGTTCTATCTAACCCATCCTCTGCCTTTTTATTTTTTCAGATGAAGACAGGATACTGAAACCAGGGAAGGTTAGGGTCACATACTTAGTTGTCACTTTCCCTAAGTCTCCTGATGCATGTTGACCTCATCAATAATTTCTATCAGAAATTCCAATCTTCATGAGTTAATTTCATTAGTGATCAGAAAGCAGATAAGCAGGAAATAAGATTTCAGTCCTTATAGGCTCTTCCATATAACTTCTGCACGATGGACACACGTGAATTCTCAGAAAGATAGAATTGGGTGAAAGTTTTCCTTAGCATCTTGGATGTTTGAGCCCCATTTTTAATGGTCTCCTAGGGACCTCTTGGTGCTATTCAGGGTGTACTACTGTGGGTTTGGCTACTGCAGTCACAAGCCCTGGTGAAAAGCATTCTGGTTTATTGTCATCAGAAGGATCTCCTGGTATACTTGGAAGTATGAGCTTCAGAAAGAGAGTCTGGTGACATGTTTCACTGCAGAGATAAGGAAGCAAAACTTCTGGGACACTGTAGATGACAATGTTAGATTGGCCCACAGTCAGCTTTGCTCTCATATTCTGATATTTAGTCTATTTGTAATAAGCCGGGCATTGGGCTCGGTGCTTCATAGCGTAGCTGCGTGTTATGTTCACTCCAGCGTCTCCCACTTATTAGAGAACCGTTCCCTAAATTCGTGGCTGTCAGCCTGCTTTTAATGTGGTGATGTTTTTATTTCCTCCACGCTAGAGGAATCGGCTGACTTGACTGCACATGAGAAACACTGGCATTTCCCTTGATGTGGGATGCAGTCTGGACTTTTCAGAAGTTATGACCTGGGCAGCGTCAAAAGTTCTTCCAAGTAGGAAGTGTCCATTTGTCTTTGAAAGAACACCTATTATATACTTTAAAACATGTATAGAAAGGAATCTTTACACAAAGCATTCCTGCTGAGCAAGCTTTCCTGTTAAATCAAGAATGTTCAAAGGGTGCTTCATATAAATTCAGGGTGATCATAGCCACCCAAACAATCTAGCCAAGTTAGAGGGGTGCTTGGTGGTTGTGTGTATGAATGTGTATATATTTAGTTTTAAAAAGTAATTACTATTGTTTGATTTTGTAGATTTTTGATAGTAAGATGGAAAATCTGTCTGCTTACTGTTGTTTATTCCATCTACCAGTTGGCAATGGTGGGGGAAAAAAGTAAATATCATTTTGTCTGGTTTTATTTAAAATATAGAAGTTAATAAAAAAAATGGAGGATACAGAATCGATTTAGAAATCTCATCACCCTGCCTTCTAGCCCAATTAAATACATATATGTCTCTCTGTGTATATATATTTTACATATAGTGTGTGTATGTGTGTGTGTGTATATATGTGTGTGTGTGTGTGTGTGTGTGTATGTATATTTATATGTAGGTATTACTTGCAAGGAAAAAAGAACTGGGCCAACAGACTCCAGCATGATGATTACAAAAGACAAAAGCACTTACAACTTAAGGGTGATACCCAGGAATAGAAGATTGAAAGAAATGAATTGCTACAATGAGTTAAATTAAATTCTGCACAACTAATAGTAGATTAAGCAAACATTACAAATTAAAACCAAATCTCCAGACAAACAAGGGAACAAATCTTGCCTGAAGCTGAGTTGCCAGGGGACCCAGCTGATTGCCAAGATGTGCGTCTTTGCCCCGGGAAGGAGTCCCTGATGGTGGGAGGATGTCATGGGCCTGGGGTGCAGGAGAAGGAAGGAAGTGCTAATCGCCACTGGCAGAGTGATCAAGGCAGACTCTGGCTCAGGGCAAGAACCCTGGCCAGCTAATAATCGTCACAGTGTGGCTTTAGGCAGAGAGTCTACCTCCAGAGCTTGTGGTTGTCAACCACAATGGGACTGAGACTCTAGGGTATAGCAAGGGAAGAGAGAGGGCATGCCCCCTGGTTTTGAACTGCATGCCTTGCTTTTCCACCTTGTGCTTAAGTTTTATTGAAACATAGCATGCATACAAAAAGTGCGCAGATAATAAGTGTGGCGCTCAATCGATTTTCATGTGTGCTCCCACTCCCAGATCAAGAACATGACCAGAATGGAGAGTCCCTATGCCTCCTGGTCACCATCCCCAAGGACAACAGCCTCGTAGTTGTCATCAAATTCCAGTTCATCCAGTTAAGAATCCTGACTCACTTCTCAGTGCCTCTGACCTTCCACCGAAACATTCACTTAAAATGAGAGGGTGAGGGGAGATATTAAGAGAGGAAGAGAGTTAAAGAGAGAGAGAGAAAAGCTGGTTTGCTCCGAGGAAGGTGTTGCGAATTCCTGGTCTGGATGCTGGGTGTTTGCAGAGTCGCAAATGGAATGTACCTTGGTGTTTCGTTTGCCAGCTCTGTGTAAAGGGGATTCAGTGGAGGCCCAAAGCTGAGCATTCACAGTAGGACTAATATCTACCACTTAGTGCAGATAATGCCTTACAACATTAACTAATTATTTCATGTGGCACCCCAGCGAGAAGTAGGTAAGTATTATCATATCTGCTTTATAAATTGTGTTAACGGGCATAAAGAGATTAAGGCTGCTCCCATTTTGGGAGTTTGCTCAATGAGTTCCTGCTTTAACCACCACATTTCTACTCAGAGGATCTTTAGGCTGTTGGGCAGTCTTGTTTTGTTCATCTGTTTATCACTTACTCACTTACCACACAACTATTGAGCTGTTTTTCTGGCACTGCCCTGGGTTACCTTGCTCAAATGAGCAAGGCCTGGTTGATACTTGATAAGGGCTCATTCTGAGGGGTTGGGTAACTCTTACACCCCATCAGAAGGCATGCAGGTAATACAGATGTGTGACCTGGAGGGATCAGGCAGAAGGGAGTAGGGACTGCAGCCAACAGAGATGCCTGCCCTATTGATTTATTCTCACATGTGAGCTGCCCCCAAGCAAACTTGTCTGTGATGAGAAATTGACAAGGTAGCCAGTTGGTGAGATTTCTAGAGGTGGAGGGACAGTCATTGGTGTAGTGCAGTGTGGTAGGTGTACTGCATTAGAAGTATGAGCAGTGTAACAGATGAGAGAGAGCGCTGTTAATTGTCAGGAGTAGACAGACGAGCACTCCAGGGAGAGGTGAGGGGTCGTTAGAGACAGATTTGCAACCATTAGAGTTTGATGTCAACCGGGGGTCCTCCAGGGACAAGGGATCCGGTGCCAGGACAACCTACCCTTTGAGGTCTCTCAATGCCTGACTAGGGAATAGGGGCCGCAGCATGGTGGTGAAGACCATCAGAGGCTTGGGATCAACCAGTCTGCGTTTATATTCAAGACTATTCCTCTTATCAGCCAGGTGACACGGGGGAGATTGCTTGACCTCTCTGTGCCTTTTTCCTTATCTGTAAATGTGCTAAGAATAACTTTGTTGTGAAGATGGAATGCAGATGAAAAAGGTCAACCCACCCTGGACGCCTAGGACCCCTCAGCTAGGGTTATTCCCAGACAACAGGAGCCTGTTGGGAATTGGACAGGGCTCCCTGATGGGGATAAACTGCTGGAACCCGAAAGAAAGCAACACAGGGAGAGCAGTCATTCTGAACTAAGCAGCCTCCTAATTCTAGCAGGAGTCACGATCCTATTAGAAAGGGAAGGAAGGGAAGATCAGCTTTGATGCTTTTATGGGTATTAGCTTCTCTCTGGCTTTGATGTGCCTGGGAAATGTCTCGTTTCAGATCTCAGGAGAAGAGACGAGTGTGAGCCTTACACAAGGTAGACTGAGATGTCCCCAAGTCAGGAGAAAGGCAAGGGCTGGCGGTGGTCTCTGAAAGAACTCAGCGAAAAGCACATTCTGGTTTGGTGCTCATCACATTGAAGGGGTAAAGACAGTAATTAAATGTTGTTGGGGGTGGGACCTCTGGTATCCATTTTCACATTACTGGGAATATCAGGTGACTGCGCTCTAACACCGCCCCGCCCCCCATTTGCTGTGTTTGTGTTTGCGCGGGTCCTCCGTCTGCCACACTGCTGCTTGTAATTGCGGTTCTCCTGAGTGGTTCGTCTTATTCCCTTATTTTTGGTGGGAGCTTCAAGGCCCAGAGACAGCAACCACTTAGGACTGTAGAATTTTAGGGCTTTGAGAGCCCATGTTGATAATCTACTTCATCAGCCCCTTTTATAGATTAAGATGCAGAAGTTCAGAATAGCAGGTGATTCACTAACACCAGACGGACAGTTAATAGCAGTTTAGACTCGAATCCAGTCCTGCAACTTCCCTGACAGTTTCTATTCACTTACCAACGTTTTAGTCGAAAGTCCTTGACTAAGCAGTTGGAGTGTCCATTTCTTTAGTGGACAGGATTAATAATAATAAACACCATAATTCACAAGTTTGTGCGAAGGGTCAAATCGGATAGTGAGTAGGCATGCATTTTGGTAAACTTTATAAAGTGCCATAAAAGCTTTAGGTCTCATGATTATTGTCTGCAGCGATCCAGCAAAGTAGTGGGAAGTTGGCAAATACATCTCAAAGAAATCACTGGATGCTTGAACCTGAGAAGTTATCTAGGTTAATCACCAGTATCTAAAGACTTGGTGACATGTTTTATTAGGAAATCAAAGAATCTTTGAAAATGTGCATTTGAAAACCAACTTTTCTATGCCACTGAAAGGCATAAATCATCTCTGAAAGCAGACTCTCCTTTTTTCTAAATCCTCCCAAGACAGATTCACAATCCAATTTATTAAAAATGGAAAGAGACCCTTTGGTTGGACTGTCCAGCCTCATCCTGCAGTGTTGGGAGGGGGCCGACAATTTCTTTCTTTTCTGGGAGAAAGACTGTGGTGGACTGGGAGCAACTGGAAAATAAACAGTGTGTCGGAGGCTTCAGCTCTAATATTCAACAGCCGGGATAATCTCTGGCCAAAGTGCACGTGACCACCCTCTCCTTCCTAGCTTTGTTATCCACTTTGTGGCAAGAGATGAAAAACCAGACATTGCAATAAGTTGCAAGAAAATGCTTTTATTTCTTCACACCACTGCTAGGCCAAGTGACAGGAAGTCAGAAGTAGGAGGGCGCTGGGGTGGGGAGCAGGGAAATCTGGGAGCGCTGACATTTTCTCCAGATTAAGTAGAATTTTGATGGTCCAGTGATTTCTGAAAACTACTGGCAAGGTCAGGTTAGATAATGAAGATAATTTTTTTTTTTTAATGACCAGAGCCGAAAGAGAAATTCACACTGAAATCCCCTCCCTTGCTCCCGCGTGGGCTCAGCACCACTGACCAGACTGCAAAGGGTGATTGACAGGAGAGAGGTGAAACCATGTTCACACTCTGCCTGCCCTCTTTTAAGATCCTCTGTTCCACCAACTCCCCCAGTAAATGCACTTCCATGTTAATAATTTAAATGATGAAGTCAGCTCAGTGAGAAGAGATGCTGTGAAGCAGATAGAGCTGTGCGGAGCGGAGTTTATACGTCTGGCACCACTCTGGGCGGCATTTTGGAGCATTTGGTGCATGGGGGGTGGGGGCGCTGCTAGGCCTAGGTGAGGGGGCTGGTCCCTCCTGGATGAAGCCAGGCTGCCTCCCCCACAGATCCCTGCCATTTCCGGGAGATGATCACAGCTCTGCCCTGTGTAGCTTGGCCTGCTTTACAGCTTCGATGATGCCTGTCACTGAAAAGAGGTTTCAGCCTCAGGAATAACCTTAAAGAAGGCCTTTTCATTCCTCCTGGGAATTCTACCTGCCCCTCGAAACTGTGGCAGGGTCACCTCTGCTCTGACTGCAGAGGGGAGCAAGGTTCTGCCCCCAGGTTCCTCCTCCAGTCTTGTCCTTAACTATCTTGATCTTTAGGAAGACTCATCCTTACTGTTTACCACAAATGCATGATGAAAGCAGTTACAAACAGCATGAAAAACAGTTCCACATCAAAACGCTCTATGAGATAACAAAATCTAGCCCCTGAGCTGCTTCTTGAAGGTAGTTTTTATGGCTGTTCAGTTGGGAATCTATGTCCTTAGGCCCCACTGCCTTTTGTCACCCCTTCCAGCCTCCCCCATCCGCCACACCCTCCCTTCGGCAAACACCAATCTGTTCTCCCTATCTATGAGCGCAGGTATTTTTTAGATTTCACACAGAAGTAAGATCAGGCAATATTAGTCGTTCTCTGATTTATTTCAATTGGCATCATGCCCTTGAGGTCCATCCATGTTGGTGCAAATGGCAGGATTTCCTTCTTTTTAACTGTTGAATACTATTCCACTGTGTATACGAAAACACATCTTCTCCAGCCATTCTTCCACTGATGGGCACTGAGGTCGTTTCCAGCTTTGGCTATTATAACATTGTAATATTGTTAAAAAAAAACAAAACTGCTGAATGAACATGAGGCCGCAGATATCTTTTCCAGCTAGAGAATTTTGTTTGCTTGTTTGTTTCCTTTGGATAAATGTCCCAAAGTGGAATTGCTGAATCATCTGGTAGTCACAGTTGTTATTTTTTTGTGGAAAACCTCTATACTGGTTTCTCCAGTGGCAGCACCAATTGACGGCTCCCCACCCCCCACAACAGCGCACAGTTGTCGTCTTTACTCTACATCTTTCCCAACACCTGTTGTTTGTTGTCTTTCTGAGCATAGTCACCCTAACAGCAGTGAGGCGCCGCCCGGGGGCTGGTTTGCCTCTCCCTGGTCATCAGGGATGGTGACTCCCTTTCCAGGCACCTGCTGGCCATTGCATGTTGTCTTTGGAGACCCCTGCCCAGCAGGTTCTTTTCTAAGTTTCCTTAGAATGATGGATTCATGTCCTGGTAGGTTATACATTTGGAACAAAATTCTGTCAGTTTTTTCTCTTCTGAGCTTTCTCTCTGACTGTTTGAACCAGTGTGCCCTTGGACTCCCCTCGAAGCAAATAGGTTAAAATATTTGCATGTCACACAATCAAGGGGCTCTGTTTCTAGCCCTTCTGCATGTTTTATCCAGGTTCCTGCCATCCAGGAAGTCAGAGCTCCCCTCACAGTGATTCAGTTGGGTCCTCTCCACTGATACTGAGGTCTGCGGTCGTACCGGAGGCTGAATGCTGGGGCCGCATGTCCGTCTCTGTCGCTTTCTTACTTTCTCTGCATTTATCCACCTCCCGTCCACCTGGGCTGTAAAGTACAAGGAGTCTTTGCTTACAGAAGCTTGTAGACTGGTGCCTAGCATGTGCACCTTCTCTCCTCTCTGGTATTTAAAACAATTGCTAATAGTAGCAATGATGATAAACACAAGACTCAATCATCCACCATGATTCTCCTTCTAAAAGGCAATGAATAAAATGGAACAGATTTCCCTACAAGATTCATTTCTTCATTCTTCCCTCCAAAGGAGAAGTCCTTTCATTCTCATAATGTCTACTCATAATCCACGTAGATGATTTTAACCACTTTTTTCCCTACTTCTTTCAACACCTTTATCGCAGAGCGCTCTCAAGAAGGAACTGGACTGTCGTTCATGTCCATGTCTCTTCCTGACTTTGTCATACTCCTGAGAGAAAGGGAAGATTGAGAGGTAGGATGAGCGAGTGTGAGTCCCTGAGCAGGGCCATCGAAGTCCCGCTTTGAACCCTGATCTTCCTGGACAAGGCATATAGTTTGGAGCAAGTTATAGTCTTGGAATGTAAAATGGTGGTAATAATAGTACTAATTCATAGGGATTATTGGGACAATTAAATGAAATAATACATGCCATCTAGCACAGTCCCTGACGTAATGCCTGCTTGAAAGATGTGTTGGAGAGAAAATGAGATGTTAAAATTCCATGTGGGTAGGCGAGGTGTCTTACTTTAGAAAATGTGTAATTTTTAGCAGCATTTAACAGACTATATTGGTGCAGTTAACTTGATGGTTATAGATATTTTCAAAACATATATCTGGATTTTTCCTAAATTTGCAGCAGCAGATCTGAATGCTCTTGGGCTGATGAGAGAAAGGAGGGAAGGGACATATCAAAGGGGGTCAATGGTCAGAAGGGGCTTGTGTCCCATTGGAGCAGGACAGGGTTGACTAGTAAAAGAAGAATGTGTGTGCACACAACTTAGCTCCTGAGGCCACTTCTGTGATAAAATAGGCACCCATGTCTTGAAAGCTCATGGCCCCTGCTGCCTCACCCAGAGGTGCCTGATGGGTATGACCACATTGTTTTCTGAATTCACAGTGTTTATTGGTACCCATCATTCTTTTTCCACATCCTCCTTTCTCTTAGTGTTCTTTTGCTCTTGTCAAACACTCTCTTGGAGTAGAAGCTGGGTGACATTTCCGCCATCCCTCTTGTCCTGTCACATAATGGATTGAATTGGATGGAATGCTGCCATTCACCGGGGCGCTGCTCAGTTATGCTGACAGGATGATGGACTCCTTCTAGCCCACAACCAATAAAACCCTCACAAAGAGTCAGGGCAAAACCAAAACTGGAGAGGTTTGGAGAGGCAGATTAGGAGGAATGGCTCCCTTTGGTCTCATTTTCCAAAAGTGGCATCATTCACCAAATTTTCCCTACTGTGCCCAGAGACTTGGTCCTACCTCAACTCTGTTTTCCTTTTCTCCCACATGCTGTGGGCACAGAGGCCTCCTTGTTCCTCATGTCCCTACTTCAAAGCCTTTGCACTTGCTCTTGTCTCTGCCTGGAATGTTCCAGTCCATA
>RJWH01003880.1:98587-130200 GCA_004363575.1 Solenodon paradoxus | reverse complement strand
CTCTCTCTCTCTCTCTCTCTCTCTCTCTCTCTCTCTCTCTCTCTCTCTCTCTCTCTCTCTCTCTCTCTCTCTCTCTCTCTCTCTCTCTCTCTCTCTCTCTCTCTCTCTCTCTCTCTCTCTCTCTCTCTCTCTCTCTCTCTCTCTCTCTCTCTCTCTCTCTCTCTCTCTCTCTCTCTCTCTCTCTCTCTCTCTCTCTTTCTCTATTTTGGTCTTGTCAACCAGATTGCTTTTACTCATACTTTCTCCATTACTCAACTTGTGTCTCTTCATTATTGGGCCTTAGTATCTAATATCCCAGGCCAGGAACTGCTTGTCCAAAAGGGGAGATTAGACAAGGGTTTCCAGATTCATAAGACATGGGCAATCCATCATTATTCCAGAACTTTCCTGAGTTCTAGACTCATATGTCCAATAATTTTGGGGGCATGTCTGCATCCATTCATACCTAAAATCATCATAACTAAAACTGAACTCACAATTTCCCCAAATCCTGTCCCTTGTCTTATATTCCCAATCCTATTTATTGGCAATGCCCAGTCACCTCCTCCTCCAACCTCAAGAGTTATTTTAGATTCCTCCATCTTTTTAGGAAATATATTTTATCCCATACAGCAGTATCGAGAACTGCTAAGTTATATACTTTGGAATATTTATAGCTTACCCATCTATCAAGGATTTAGATTTTCGTAGACTTTAACTATTATTTTAGTATAATTTAATTATCATAAGCTATTAATGAATATTACATATATTATTATAAATAAACAGTGTTGAAATTGGGTTTTCAATTTATAAAACAAGACAGAGTGAATATCTAATCATATTCAATGCATGAATTATTAGAAATACAATTCTGTTCTCCATACTCACCAGAAATTGTGCTGGGTCTTTCCCAGTCTAATTATAGGCTCTTTCCTCTCCAACTGGGGGTACTTTCAAATCCTTCTGGATGTCACAGCATACCATGCTTTTCAGATTGAATTAGTCATATAGAAAGAGGTGTTCCTATTTTCAGATTGCTCTATGGTAACATTAAAAATTATTATTCTAAATCATGATACCGGGTTTTTTTTTTTGCTTGATCACATGCCAGAAGAGTGTGTAGAATTCCACACTTGTTTCCTTCCACTGCTCAAAAAGTATTACTGGATTAGGATGATTTATTGAAATTGAATCCCAGGAGCTTCCAGAGTGATCACTCAATGACTTCATTTTATCAAGATCCACTGGCTTCCACTGACTTCTTTCTACCCTCAATTAGAATCAATTTGTTATTTATTTCCAAAGGAATTCCTGTCCTGTGCATTGTGTCCTAATGGGGTTGAGATGATTAAAGCTCCTTCCTCATGTTTACTAACACATGGCTCCTCTGAACTTATGAAATATATAGGTGATCTGGAAATGCACACACTCCGTGCTCTTTTGTACTGTGTACGAGAAGGCACACTTTGTATTTTTCCAAATAGATCCCATTCCTTTTGTCTTCCTATTTATAAACACATAAATATGTGTGTATATCCTCATTACAAAGAATTGAAGATAAGCATAAACTAAGAGATAGAAAATAAATACTATCTTAAATCTACCACAGAGTTAGTCACACTTTACATTTGGTTCAGATTCCAGGGTTTTGTCTAAGTAGCAAGTAATTCAAAGATTCTTGTCTGTGCCAAAGAAGGAAAATGAAACCAAGACGCTAAAAGGTTCAAAAATAGGAGAAACAATCTCTATTTGTGCTGTGGCAGCAACATAAGGCATCAGAGCCCAGAGCCACATATACTAATACTCCCGAATGTAATTAGGGGGCAAACCTATTGGTTTTCCTTCTGCCATCGGGAAACTTTACACTATGCAGTACACAGGGGCTTTTTAAAAAATGAAATTGACAAAGTCTCTCTTCTTAAATGCACTGAAGACTGAGATATTAGACCCCAGCCCATGGAGAATTGATGTAGCCCTTGATTTATGAGAAAAAGTCTGCAGGGAGACACTGTTTCTCATCACCACTGCTGATAGATTCATGCTTCAAGCCAAACTGCTTTAGGTTGCAAAGGGACTATTTTCCCTGAATTCACCTCAGAGTGATAGTCCTTAAAATGAAGCCACAAAAGGTGAGAGAATCCTTTGGAGGCACATGGCTGACAAATGACTCAGCATTAATGACTCTTTACCAAGAGGACCCGTCACCCCTCCAGAGCTTGCACAGGGGGGCTGGTAACTCAGGTTCAAGAAACCTCACAGGACGCTTCTCCAAGTGATGCCCTGTAAATGCGGCACTCCAAGATGACAACAACCATGTCCAAATCTCAGGAATTATCATTGCACCTGGGTCCATAACCATCTCGGAGTGGAGAAAATTACAGGGGACCTACACTCTTGCCTCTTCTCCTGCATTTCTGTTGGGATCACTGTACCCACACCTGCTGCACCCACCCTGAGCTATGCAATGCCTTCTCCTTACCTGACCTACCACCACTCACAACTTCCCAAGTCCATCAGTGAGTCAACCAAGCCTGTGTATGCAGCTTGCACATATGCCATTTCCCCAGGAAGCCGGTGCACAAAACAAAGCCACAAGAAAAAGAGGGACAAAGATAGTGCCTATCTTTGAAGCTTAGTTTTCACTAACTCATCATGATCTACTTTCACCCATGGGCTTCCAAGTGTGGGCTTCCTTGAACATGAGTTCGAAACTCCTGATAGTGAGACCCGACGTCCCCCACACGGCCCATCTCTCCTGGCTTATCTGCCACTGTCCCCCAATCAGCTCACTGTTGGGAGAACAACTCAGGCTTCACGACCTTCTTCACTCAGCCAACACCACTGGCATTTCCTGAAAGATTGTGACCTTTTAGGCCCCCACGCCATTGCCTGCCACCTCTCGTCTCTGCAGGGACCCTGCTCACCGGTCTGCTAACACCACCCCTTTAAACAGGCTGCGTGCTCTTCTCTGAGAAGCCGTGTGGAAGTGGACGGTGTGCTCCACACTTCCTGTACTTGCCCCACCCAAACTCTACCCCCTGAATTCTAGGGGTCAACTTAGTTGCCTAGGTCACTTACTTTGGAGAAGGGGATCGTGCCTTCCATTTCTGTTCTGAGGTACTTGGAGCAACTCAGTAGATGCCTATAGGAAGGAAGGAAGGAAGGAAGAGAGGGAGGGAGGGTAAGGCAGGAAGGAAGGAAGGGAGGGAGGGGAAGGAAGGGAAGGAGGGAGGGAAGGAGGGAAGGTCAGGCAAGAAGGAAGGGAAGGAAAGAAGGGATGGAGGGGAAGGAAGGGAGGGAGGGAGGGTAAGGCAGGAAGGAAGGGAGGCAGGAAGACAAAGGAAGGGAGGGAGGGAGAGGAAGCAGGAAGGAAGGGAGGAAGGAACGGGAGAAAGGAAGTTAGTAGAAGCAGTACATTCCATATTTATAAAGATGTAAAGGAATGTTTTGATAGAAGAAGGAAAATAGTTCTTTGTTTCTATAAGGCAGGAAGCACACACGCGTATATAGGAGTATAAATACATATATATATGCATGTGTGTTGCAGGTGTAGATACAGATATAGATAGATGTAATGTCTGGAAGCAGACATACACACTTATCCAGGACCATTTATCAGCATATCTACATAACCCACAGTGCACTTAGTGTAATGTGACCACAACTTAATGGAACAGATAAGGACTTTTAACCAGTTTTCCGCGAATGGTTGTTGTTTACTTCTGGAACCACAGGCAAGGCGTGTGCAGCTCTTGCCGCTGTGGGGCCACCTGCGACCTGGGGCTGCGGCAGTTGTGCTTGATGACAAAGATGCGGGAGAGAGCACCAGAGCGCCAGTCGGATGTGTGTCATCACTCCTCCTGTGTTTGGCACAGGCGTTCACGCCCCGAGTGGCAGCAGCAAGCCAAGGAAGGTGACTTGGGGCACCGTCACTTGCGCGGCGGATCCCATGCTCCGTCTCCATGTTCTCTGCTAGTGCGACAGAAGCAAGTTCACAGGCCATGCAGGTGACAGCGGCCAATGCTCAGCCCTTCCTGGGCCGACCCACGGCCTTGCTGACCTAACGACACTCTCAGTACACTTCCTCCTCCCTGGTCCTGTGTGAACCAGTTTTCAAAAAGAAGCAAACGTGAACACAAACACTTTCTGAAGAGCAGCGTCTCACGCATGCCCGTGTGCCGGGCTGGCTGCACACGGCCTGTTTCCCAGAGAGCATCTCGTTTACATCTGCAGCAGCGGCAGCAGGAAGACAGAATGTGTGTTTAAAAAGTGAAGAGGTGTGCCCTAGTGCAGGAGCAGGTGGGCTCGGTCCACATCCATCCCAAGGTCCCAGTTTGCATCCAGGACCAGAGGGAACAGCAAAATGAACAGCTGAAGCAAAAATTAAATAAAGTGGGCACTGGCCTAGTGATCCAGTACACCACGGGTGCATCCCACATACATCCCAAGATCCTGGGTTCAAGACCTGGGGCCGGGGATCAACCATTCTGAACAACTAAGTAAAAATAAATAAACACGCTTCTTCCACCTCTCTCTTCCTGCCTGTCTACTCACCTTCATTCCTACCTGCACCTTTCCTTAAAAAAAAAAAAAAAATGAAGACTGGAAAGTAAAGTTAATTTCCCAAAATGACTCACGGTAAACCTTGAAAAAGCCATGTTTATTTTGGATCAGATATTTATTCCAATGTGACAGAATTCTCTATTGCCAACAGTTGGCCTCAACCTAAATGCCCATTGAGGATGACTAGATCAAGAAAATGTGCCATCTATACACAACAGAATGCTACTCAGCTATTAAAAAGATAAAACTGCACCTTTTGTAATAGCTTGGATGGAACTTGAGGTGATTAGACTAGACAAAGTAACTCAGAAAAAGAAAGAAAAATACCAGGTGAATGGTTTCATTCATGTTTAATATAAAAACAGAAAATGAAGGAACTAAGGAAACATGACAAAACTCTTCGACTTTGAAATGAAGATTGTGGCTGTGGGGTAAGGGGAGGAGCAGAGTAGAGGGAGTAAAATGATGGTGGTGATTGATGCTGGAACTCTGTGGTGGGTATGGTGTGATACACACATTGACTGGGCTGTGACTATTCCATGAAACTAAGATGCTGTTATACACTAATAAAATATTAATTTTCAAAAGGGAAAAGTGCTGTATAGTGGAAACACAGTAGGCTTAGAGGCAGAAGGTCTTTAAGTTTGTCCACATACATCTATAGGATTTTGACAAGTCATTTTCTTTCTCTGGGAGTGAAATCCTTGTTGCTACAGAGGAAACATCTGTCCCGTGCTTGCCCAAGAAGATGGCGCCTATGAGAGAATGTTGTGTGTTACAAAGTGCTAACTCCTGTAGGGGATGATCATGATGATTATCATCATCTGCTCTGACTGGTTCTTCAGAAGCCAGTCATACAGAGTTTGAAGCCTGAGGCTGAATTCATGGTCTCCCTAGGGTATAGCAACTCCTAATGTCCCTTTGCAAAGAAGAACAGGTTGCATATTAATAAATTACAAGCCAGTCTCATTTGTTATTTTAACTCTTCATTGGTTAAAATAGCTCCTGTTGCTTTGATTGAGGATCATAACAAGTTTTTATGGAGGTGGGCACTTTCATTAAAAATGTCGAGTGACAAAAATGTTTGCATTTACCTGGAAGTCAGTAACTGTCATGAAGTCATGATGCTGTGTATGAAACAATGGAATGACTAGCTCTGTCTGATAAAGGCATTGGCACATGAACCCTAAGTATGAGTGTGTTTCAGTTTACATAAGGACAGTGTTCCAAAATTTCACTTGCTGGTTAGTAGTTCTTCAGAACATGTAACTCAAATTGCAAGAAAAACATGTTATTCATGTCAGATCAAGCGCACAGATGCCTGTTTAGTCATAGGGTGGGCACAATGTCAGAGTAATGAGTTTGCTGTGTTTTGGAAGAAAAGGAATTTTGTGGACTAGCATGGGTATCTATTCACCACTCTGGGAAAACGAATGGTGCCAGAACACGTTCCCATTTTCCAACAATTAGGGAGATACCCTCCTTGCCAATTGGAAGAAGTGGGAAAAGGGGACTCCCTCTGCAGTGTGGACACTTGGCAAACCATGAGAAGGGACCTTCTACTCTTCATCTGCTAGGGCCTCTCCAAGAAAAAGAAAATGTCTACCCATCCTGCGGAACTCAGCCCAGTCATTACTCTAAATAAGACCTACATAGTTTAGGTGTTTGTAGGCCATAAATTGACTACGTTGCATTTACTAATTTTCATTCCCTCCTAAAGAAATACAAGACACATGATCTTTAACAGTAAGATCTGAAAAAGAGAAATAATCTGGCCCCAAGCTGGCTAGCCTTGTTGCTAGAGTAGTATGGTTGACCTTTGCATGCTTAGCATTCAGTTCCTGAAATGGGAGAGAACAATTGGTGAAACATCTTCATAAACTGAGGTAGACGTGATAGAAACAGATATTTATTCGGGAAAAAAAAGAGAAAAATACTTCACTGTTCCTGTTTTCTCAAACATTTAATTTAGCTTATTCTGACCTCATTCCTGCCTTATCAGTGTTATTTTTGCTCCTAGGATAGCTGTGACCCTGAGTTGGACCTGTAGTAACACTAGGGAAGATAAGCTCAGACCTGGGCCACCTTCTAGTTGTCAAGTACTAACAGTCAAAGGTGAAATGAGGCTGAATAATTCAAAATTGAAAGCTTTTTAGAAAATAATTAATTCTTGAAAGGTGAGGTCAGTTGGAAATTAGAGGGAACTGAGTTCCTTAGTGTAGACAAGGATGCCCAAGAGTTGTTGAGTCAGATCTGGCTCATAAGTCAACTATCCTATGATTGGCTATGCTTTGGGAGTCAGGAAACCCAGGATCCCAAGAAGAGGCCAGGAAGAGAGTCTTTAAAATCATGTACCAGAATTACCCAATGTTAGAATTACATAGAGATCCTGATTCAATTCTAGGAGTGTGTGGGCCACATCTAGAGAAACACTAGTGTGCTAAGGGAAAGTATTGGAGTTCACCCCCGTAGATGCCAGCAGTATGGGAGTACACAAAGATCAAGAGGAGTAAAGTCACAGTGTGTGTGCTGCCTGGTTTCAATCAGCAGTTTCATATGAAGATTGGAACAAGTCAAAGAAGCCAGTAGATGAAGAATAAAAACTAGAACCATTCTGGGCTGTGATCCCAAGACAATCTAATCACGAGGGATTTGGTGGGTGTCTTGATTTGAGAACTCTACCTCAAGATACTGCTCATTTCCCATCCAAGTCTGAAGAGCCCTGACACGCATTTCAGCTGAGTAGTTACACAGAGGACAGGAAATGTTTTGAGAGAAGGTCGCAGCCAGGGACGTGGTAGATCCTGGAATGAATGTAGGTTGTTGGGAAGAAGTCAGTAGGGGTGGGAAGGACAGCCCAGAGGTGAGAAAGTATCAGTAACACTACTGTCCAGAAGACAGACTGTGTCTCTAAAGACTTCCTTCCCCAGAAAAGCCATCAGTGGGTTTGGTTCTGCCATGTTGGTGGTCACACCCTGAGGACCCTCAGAATGACTGAGGGCGAGATGTGACAACAGTGGAAAAGCAGGATCTGCTAAAAGGAATATCTGATAGACACGGAGCTGGTGGGGACACAGCATCTTTCTGGATTCTACTGAGATTAAAGCTAATAGAGCAAGAGGGAATATAGTGTAGAAGTTGAAAGACAGGTTCTACTGCTGATTTGAGCTTCTATCTTGGTGTTATTACTTCAGGCTTGAGAAACTATAGGTAAAAGACCTGAATCTCATCTGTTTTATCAGTGAAATGTAGATAATTATAGCTTGTACCTCTTAGGTTCTTGTGGGGATTACTGGGTGCCTACAATGGAAGCTGCTATAATAACTTATTTGTTCTCTCAGGTCTTTCTCTATTAATTCACCTTCATTTGCAAGTTCTCCTTGAACATTGACCTGTTCCTCTTAGCACACACATGCTGGGATCTGCTCATTTTAACACAGAAACCCAATCTGCTTTAAAATGAAGTTGCTTGAAAGATACATCTATACTCAATCATTTCCACAACCATCCACGTTTGCTGTAGCCTATCCCACTTCACCTTCTCTTATTGGGGTGTTTGATAATATCAGTGCCAAACCTATAGGAACCTTTCAGGAATTACCTCTAGGGTGTCCACTGGCCCATGTCCTCCTTCTTGGCTCTCTCTCCCTCCTTGCAGCTCATTTTGTGAGGTGCACCTATTTCTCCACTTCATGAGCAAATCATACCTTCTCCATCCCCTCCACCAGCCATCCTTCCATTGCTCCCCGGTGTCTATCCCTATCATAGTCATACCCCAGTGTGTCATGACAGCCTTCTTAACCTTAGATTGTGAAAGTTCCAGTATCTGAAAGTCTGTCTGTTTTTCTCCACCTCCCACAAGGCTTAGTAAATTCACTAAATCACAAGCAAGATTCTAATTCTAATGTATAAATTTATTATGTTTCCTGTCCCATTCCCACCCATGATGTCCGTATTTCAGTAAATGGTTTCATCACTGACTTGGTTATCCAGGACATAAAGCTAAGAAACATCTGTGATTAAATGCTTTCTCCCACACATGACGTCAGGAGACAGAACAGGGCTACCTCCAAAGTATACTCACTTCTTGCCCTGTCTCCTGTCACCACTCAAAGCCCAAGCCAGCAAGACTTTCTTCCTGGACAAGTGTCATATACTTTGGTCTTGCTGCTTCCATTTTTTCCTACCTGCAATCTATCCTCTACCTAGTAACCAGGGTCATGTATGTCACATTACCTGGCTTACTACCTTTAAATCTGCCCCCTAGAGCATCTTCAGTGAAAATGAACCTCAGTGAACTTAAATGAACCTCAAAACCCTTTTTCCTGGACTTCAGAGCCTCCCATGATCTGATTCCTGATGACCCTCTGACCTCATTTTGTGTCACTTTCCTCTCTCATACTATGTGCCAGTCTCCTGTCCTTTAGTTTCTACAGTAGGTCTAGCTCCTTGCCTATCTCAGGGCATAACATTACCTGAAACATTCTTTTAGAAAATTTTTCTTTCTGGTGCATTCTTTACCCTGTTCTGTGCATGGCTGAATCTTTCTCAAATTTTAGGCCTTTCCTTCAGTGCCATCACCTTATAGACATTCTTTCTGAATACCCCATTCAAAATCGATTCTGCTGACCCACAACTGCCAACAGTAGCAATTTATTTCTCTTGTAACATTAATAATAATAATTTGCACTAAATTTAATCAGATGTTTTTTCTTCGATGACCACCCCACCACACCCCCTTTAGAATCTAAGTTCAATAGGGATAAAGTCCCCTTCCATTTTGTTTAGCCTTATGTCCTCATTGCCTACCATATAATACACCAATAGATTCCTTAAATACGTTAAATTACCAGATGGATTACACCGATTTAAAACTTTGGTGGTCTCCAGAAAGTACACAGCATGGATCAAAGCCCTTGGCACTCAGGTCCCCTGCCCATCCATCAAGGTCCTTCTCCTAACATTTCTCTCTTTCTCTTATCCTGGTGCTAGAGCAATAGAAATCACTAAATGGGACGTTCTCTCCGGATAGTTCTTCTAGAATACTTTGCCTGTGTCCATGTCCTCCATGTGAACTTATTTCCTGTATAATTTCAGCTCTCCCTCCCTCAGCCCACCCCAAAGATGCTGTCCACACCCTCACACCCTCTCATAGTTGCTCCACAATGGCATGACCCCCTGTTTGAAACTATTTGTGTCTCCCCAACTCTGGACTCCTTTGGGTTATGTGAACCTCAGGACACATATATGTCTTTTTCTCATTGCATCACCAAAATCTAGCCCCTTGCATAGCATATAATCACCACTCAGGAAACTGTCAAATAATAAATGAATGAATATGCTTCTCTGGTAAGTTCTTAGAATAACTGTACTAGAATACTCATTGTGTAGTCTTACTGATGTCAATACACTGATCATTGTAAATGAGAAATTTAATATGGCATATAGGGCAAATTAGCTTGATGCAAGCAAGCTCTGGTACTAAAATCATAAATAGTGGTATAGTTAGACCTGCTATCAGGTAATTGGATATGATAAGTGATTGTAAAAGGTTTTAGGTGCATTTTCACTAATAGTTGATTCTTGGTAACCTTGGACATTTTTAATATTACCAGTTGACACATGACTTTGGTGACAATGCATTTCAGCTATAAGCGCCTCATGTTCCCAGCATGCTGTTTTTCTCTCTAATGGTGTTGCTCATGTTACTTTGTGCATTCATTACACTGGAGAGCATCAGGCAAAGGTAACAAGAGGTTAATCTCCCAGTATTTCCATTGCCCAACCAAAACAAATGTGGACATGTAACTACATTTTTTTCAGTCTTGAGAACGTTAGTTTTCAAATGATTTTGATCTCCGTCTTTCCCTTGTCATGTCCTATATCAATTCCATGAAACAATGACAAACATGTTGGTCAAAAAGACACATGTTGCTCCCTTGCAAAGTTGAAACTCTGGTCCACCAGCATCCTCTTTGGGCCTGATAAACAACCTCAAAGACTAGGAAAATGCTGTCTTGAGGGTGAGAGAGATCCAGTTGAAATAGGAAGTAAACAGCTTTGCATAGAGTCTATAATTCATCAACAATGTCTGCACAGAAATATTAAAATTGCATTGAAATACTTTAGAAGGTGTCCTGGGAATTTTAAGACTCAATAACCCCTACCCTTCCATGTTTTCGATTTTTTTTATTGCCACTTGAAAATTACTTCGCACTCCGGTGATTTAGGGAAGCAGAATCCAACTTAAATGGCTCAGAAGACTGTAAAGAAGGCACTAGTTGTAAAGTAGAAGGCAGAGTAAAGGCAACCTCTAAAAGATGTTGAGGCACCCAGAAATTAGCAACAGTTGGAAGCCATTCTCACCAGGAGGTCTGAAGGGGAGAAGAGAGACAAAGTGTGACTTGGGCCATGAACGAGGGACCCACAACAGAGCTGCAGCTATGGAGGATCACAGTCACATTTGCAAAGGGTGACTCAAAGATGAAGGAAAATAGTCCACAGAAGATCAACACAACAAAAGCAGGGGGCAGGGGGTGGGGTGGGGGAATGGCAGTAAGAGAGACAAAAGGACAATAACCAACTAACCAACTAAGTTCCACTGTTCTAAACACCATGATACCTATACTTTCTTTGAAACCTTCCCCTTTGCTGAGATCTACTTTGGCATCTATGAGTTTGTAGACCTTGAGAAACAGCAGCCTAGAAACATATAATTTAAATTGAATGTCTCTCTAATGTCCATTCTGTGATCTTTGTTATTCAGATTGTTTACATAGACCAAGGGTCACCAATTACTTTGCCCCTAGAGCTAGATTGTGGAATGCCAGGAAATTGCTTTCAGTGATACTACAAATTAAAAACCCAAGTCACAGACCCTCAGAAGACGTTGATTATCCTGTCTGTACTTGACTGGGAAGATCAGATCCATTCCATATTAACTCTTCTATCTGTAAACTCAGAAGAAGATGTTTTGCTATTTTGTGTAAAAAATACACTTTATTTTTATGTGGACGAAATTGTCTTGATATTGTGGTTCTCCTTCCACTAAAAAAATACCATTCTTTGCATGCACAGTCACTCTGCCTTATACTCTTTATTTTTATAAAATCAGAACAAACTGGGGAATGAATTCACCTTCTCTGCCATAGATACATATTTTTTATAACTGAAATTATCCATTACATTTCCTGGGTTAAATGCATGGCTTCTGGTAGTCCTAGTGATTGAGTTTCTGTGCTTTCTAGTGATTGAGTTTCTATGCTTATTTCATTAACGTGTCAAATTTAGCTTTATGTTTATTCATTTCCTGGAATAATATTGATAATCTCTTGAAAGTTTTCTGCTAAAATTTTTTTTTTCATTTTTCCTGGAGATAGTTTTTCATGTGTTCAAGAGTTTTTGTTTTGTTTTATTTTGTTTTTGATTAGCTGTTTTCCTAGCCACTTATATTCATTCTTTCTGCTTTTGTTCTCATACTTAACTCTTGAACAATGTATTTGTGTGCTTTGATCTACAAATGTGCTATACAAACCTTATCAGACAAGAGCTGTGAATTGGAGCTGAGAGATTCCTAGATGGCTAGATCCAGGAAGGTTCATACCCTAGGACCTCTGATCTACTTTTTGGTAGAACAAGAGACTGAGGGCACACACATACTTGTATTCAAAACTTAACCTTGCCACTTATAAGTTTGGAGATCTTTGATAATTTTCTTCACCTTTCTGATCCTCCATTTTCTTAAATGGACTGTATTATGAGTAATAATGCCTTTTTCCTAGAGAAAATGGGAATCATAAAGTGTTTGATATGTGTTCTGTTTATCTGGGGTCTGACGTGAGAGGTATACCTCAATGCGTGCTCCATCTTGTTAGACTAGTGAAAACTGAAGGAAGCTTCATAGGTGCAGAGGTGAAGGAAAGTAGCCCTAAAGTGAAGAGAAGCACAGAATGTGACCTCTGAAAGTCAGAATGGTCTATATTTCTGAGTAAGGAGTCCATGCTCAGGAAACTTGAGATAAAAATCAAGAGGAAATTGTGTGGTCAGACTGTAGAGGACCCTGGATGGTAACCCCAAGTGCTAACTTTATCTAAAGGCACCAGGGAATGGCTGAAGTTATTTCAGGGGAGTGTGGCTCCAATGACATGTTTTGGAGTAAATTGGTTATAGTCAGTGTGATAGAAGAATTAAGGCATTAATGTGCAAGCTACTAATATAGATGCTAGAATGAGATAAACTTGGCTTCCAGCCGCAGCTCTGCATATTCTAGCAGATTAGTTAATCTAAGAACCTCAGTCTCCTCATCTGCTTTGTGGAGCATTCATAGTGCCAACATTATAGAGTTTATATGTAGATTAAAGGAGAATATTGCTATAACAAGCTTAGACTGTTCTGATATTCTAATATATGGAAAGTGCTTTTTACCCTTACCTATTTTCAGAAAGTTATTAGATGGTGGCACTGGAAGAAAAAGAAGGGGAAAAATTCTAAAGTCCTTTTGCAGATCAGAGTAAAAGGGCTCAGATCTTGCACCATTTTAGAATTGAAGAGGATTGTGATGTTTTGTTCTTATGTGCCTGCATCAGAGTTCTTAAATACAAGTAAAAGAAATTGCTCTACATGGATTAAGCATTTAATCCTACCTACATAGCTAACTCATAAACTCTTCAGGATTGTCCAAAGAACCAAAAGTGGAGACTATTCAACAAGAACATTGTACAAAGTGTATGTCGTGGAACACGTACAACACAGCTCACACCTTAGAACTGGGCAGTGGAAGCCACTGCTTTCTGGAAAGTCAAAAGCATCTAGCCACCCCAGTTGCCAAACAATGAATTCCATACTCTGCCCCATTGGTCTCGTCTAAGTGGAAATCTTGCCTGGTTACAACTTTGGGGGTAATATAGGTCAAACACCCTCACCATGGGTACAAGGAAGGGAAGGCAAGGAAAGAGTTTTTCTTGGCAAATATCACTGTCTGCTGTTAACTGAAACTGGAAAGTCAAGAAAATGAGCTCCATGGTGAAGAGATGTTGAAAACTTGAGTTTAGGGCTGAGATTCCATTAGAATATTCAATGGAGAACATTCATCAGGCATTGGGACCTAGATTTGGAGTTCAGAATGACATTGTGGGGATGGTCATGCAATTCTGGAAAACTGAAGCAATGAAAATGCATGAAATCGTTTGCTGAGCTCTCAATAGAAGGTTAGGGGATTTGTTCTTGATTTTTTTCTGTAATTTTGAGAATTTATTTACAAGAGGTAAAGTATATAGACACAATGAAGCTCAAAGTTCTGTAATGGTCAAATAATTATTTAATTCAAAAATTTAATAATATTTTATTTATGACTAAATTTTTTAATTGGAGTCATTTAATATTTAATCAAATTATATAATTTAATCTGTAATTGTTATTTAATTTAAGGTTGATTTATTTTTATTAAATTATTTGAAAGCATTAAATACTAGAATTACATAATCATTTAGCGTTACATAATTTTTGACTCTTTAGTCTTCAGGAACAAAATATTGATTAATACATATCTCGGTACATAAAGAAAGATAAATGCAATTTTTCACTCAAATATTAGGGCTTATGTATAAATTTGGGAGGATATTTTTTCCTTTAAGCCCTGAATGAATTTTAGCTTCTGCATAGTTGTTTTTTTTTAAATGTCATAGGGTCATCATGTTATTCAAAGCTGATCAAGAAGCAGAGTTGTTCTGTAGGATGCAATGTAAGCGTTCCTTACAGGAGTTAGTGTTGTATACAAGAATAGGAGCTGGTGGAACCCTCTCTGCAATCGAATGCTGAACCTAAATTGTGCAGTCTTTGGATCAGCCAAGCTGGCAAGTGGGGAGAGACAGCTGGATGTGGTTATGACCAGGGATCAATGGGAGCCTACACTGATGAACTGGAGTCCCAGAGTCAACTGGAACCTACCAAACTGGTGCGTGCATCTGTCTTTCACCACCTTCAGCTCCAGTGCCAATGGGAGAAGCTGGTGTCTTTCAGCACAGAGTTGCACATCCACCTGCCCCTGCCTTGGACAAGCTCAAGGGCAGATCTTACCAGAGATGGGGGTACTGTGAGTTGGCGTGCTGCGCCACATCAGCCAGCCCAGCTGATTACTCAACCTCAGTGAGCACAGTCACAGTGACTCGAGACTCACCTCAACCTTCAAAGTGTAGGAAACACAGCTGTTGCTCATTTCCACACCTCACCTCCATGTCTCTGCGGCCAGCACTACCCCAGAACCCTACAAGGAAAGGAATCTGGGGAAACATCTTTCCAGCTTAGCTGAGTTGACACACCACCATTGTAAGAATTTCGCCTCATCATATTTGCGCAATGCGAGTTATCTCTCTGTATAGAACGTTAATAGATATTGGACCACAAAAAATCTTCTATTGCATTTTCATGATTTTGAATTATATAAAGTTTTAAATAAATTTGTCAGCATCTCTTTAAAATATGCCACATACTTAATCCCTCAACTATGACTTGTATTTGAGTATGGGATTTGATATTCTAGTACCTATAGACAACACTAAAAGATGAATAAAGCAGCTGTGCATTAAACAAAGAAGGCTATTAAATGATATATATAAAGGAAACACATTCTCTGGCCTCTCTTCCTGAAAATATTTTGGTTCCAGAGACTTTAGCAGGTGGGCTAAATAGTCGCTTAGTTCCTGCAGTACTTACTTATTTCCTTTTAAAGTCTTCACTATCTATTTTTGTCATTTTCCCCTATACTACTGACCTCAGACTGTCTCTCTGAGATTCTTTCCCTCTCTTGCTCATTAACCTAATAGACTAGAAAGAGAGGGGGAAACTTTCTTTGAAAGCCACTTCTTCCTTGAAGCCCTTGAGTGATGAGATTTTAATGATCTCTCACTTTCTTCTTGGTAAAATGAGGCTGTAGGTCAGTCATCTGCCCATGAAAAGAGAATGGAAACTTCAGAGACCATCATATCTTAAGGGACAATACAACCCCCTATCTAATTCCCATCTGAGTTTGCAATTATTTCTCTTTTTCCCGTCTTACTTAACAAAGCAGTCACACTACTGCTATATTTCATATGCTTGACTACATTTTGGATTCTGTGAAAAATAATGATTTCTTTTCATATTTTATTTTAAAAAACTACTTTAGACATGTCTTCCTAGGGAGACATGTCTGCAGTTAGGTAAATTGATGGATAAGGGGATTGGCGAATGAGTGGATGCATAGTGGTTAGCAAATAAATATATTGAGTGTCAGGTATTAAGTGGCTATTTGAAATCATATACCTTTTATTCCTTTTTAACTCCAATGATTCCACTTTTTCAAGTTTAGAAAGATTTGTCTTCTGAGGAAATCTTATTTATGTAATAAATGTTTTATTATGAAATAAATACAAAAATATTTGGCTTTCTATGTATGTATATACATATACATATGTATTATATATAAATTAGAACCTTCAGAAAATTCTGAAATTTGAGAACTCTGAATAAAATAAATCACTGATCATTTCAACTCCTTGTTTTATATACAAGAAGCTGAGTTTCTAAGAGTATAAGTGATAAACTTAAGCATAGAAGCCAAAATCAGAATCTAAATTTTCTAAATCCTATGGCTTTCTGCTGTGCTGCATGGAGAAATATAGAGTCTAAGCAACTTGCGTGTAAAATAGTCTCATTTGATCAAACACCATTTAAGTATTAATCCTGGAATACAAATGAAGTCATTAGTGAGTTGGTAGACTTGTTTCTTCACTGCTACCAAAACATAATTATACCTATAAGATTATAGCCTTGCTGAACTACAGCTTGAAACTGAATATTTGATATTTTTAGTGAATTATTGATAATATTTTTAGATGTGACGATGGTATGATGTTTATGTGTTTTCAAAAATTTTCTTTTAGAAATACATAATGAGATGTTTCTAGGTGAAATCTTAGATTTGCTTCAAATTAAATAAAATAGTGCTGGGGGAAAATAGATGGAATACAAGTTGCCTTATCTGACAACTGCTGAAACTTGGTAATACATAGTGAGTACACACAGGTTTATTATATAATGCCCTCTACTTATGTTAATATTTGATTTTTTTTAATAATAAAAAGTTAAAAACAGCAGCAGCACTACCCCTGGAGCATTACTTTGATGAACATGGGCTCCAGAGGCAAAATGAGGGAGAATTTAATTCCAGGCCTTCCACTCACTAGCTGTCCATCTACAGAGTGAGTGTAAAGTAGCTTCCTCAAAGGGTTTAAAATTGAATGAGACAGTACATTCAAAACCTAGCTTGCTTGTAATCATTCAAATTTTATCTACTATAGCCTTGCAATTATTGTCATTATTTAAAAAGATGCCTTATCATCATGTCTTTCTGTTCCATTCCTCACCTGAGACAATGGTTAACAAGTAAATGTCCAATAAGTAAAAATGTGAATAATTTTATCCTAGGTTGTTAGATAGAAGGCATGCTTTCTACTGTTTTCAGTTTACCTACAGCAAGGAAGTGGAGAGTTTAGATTGCAGACTTCAGAAAGGAAAAGAAATACTCTTGATTATAAATATGAATCTTTACCCAAATAGAAGCAATCTGATATCCTTCACTCGGCTAGGAAGTGGGCTTTGGTCTGGAGGTTCAGATTTTATTCACTACCAAAGTAATCATTTTATGTGGACTATCTTTTGTTACTCTTCTCCTTCTGTGCTTCCCTTTCGTTGTCCTTCCACCATTGACCTTCTCGTCTTTTTTTTTTTTTTTTAATGAAATAGTGTCATGGTTAGAGTGATGGGTAGACCAGAAGGATTTGTCTGCAAGGGCTAGGCTGGAATGGGAAAGCTATAAGAAAGGGTGCTTTTCACCAGAATTAAAGTACTAACAATTCATTCACAATAGAAACCACTTCCAGATTAAAAGGTCAAGGTCAAGACTCATTGCTCTGGAGAAATTATATTTGGGGTCATCAGTATTTTGCATTTAAAACACTGTTAAGTGTGTAATTGTGAAAACAAAACAACAGTATTGTTAATTAACATATACACTGATAAATGCAAAACGGATTCATAACCCTGTGAACAGAGGCCAAAGATTTAAAAATATTAGAAGAGTCTATACTCTGTCTAGAGTATATCTACCTCTACATTGCTCCTAGTCCGTCCTCTTCTATCATTTCTTCCCCATCATGTCCAGGTAGGTCTTTGGTTCTTATTGTTTTCTCCACCTCAAACACTGACCCCTCACTTATCTCTATATTTGCTTCTCTTGTAGTTGATCAAACACAAACTTGGCATAGCAACCAATTTATACTGTAAACTACTGCCTGATGGTACATGTGTATCCCTTTTCTCTGCTTTACTATTCTTCGTAGCACACATCGTCTTTTAACATGCTATGTATTTTATCTATTTCATGTATAGTTTACTATGAATTCCTACAACAAAGCAGGTCCTTGTATCTGTTTTCTTCTTTAATAGATCCCCAATGCCTAGAACATTTCCTAGCACACAGTCAGTATTAAGTTGAATTAATGGTCCTACCTAATGAACATGGGAAAATAAATACTGAAAGAAACATACAACTTGTCATGGCAAGGTGTTATTCATTTTTCACTGACAAAGACCTCTCTGGCTTACCTAGGTTCTGCCTTCTGATTTCCAGAGATTGGTCTGAAGATTTGCTTTACCCCAGATATTCCCTGCAGTGCTAGGTGTCCCCTTTCTGAGAGAACTGCCATGGGATCTTTTCCTTCAGCCCACAATGTGAGATTCTCTTTTAGTTCAGGAAGCCCTACTTTCCCATAAAACACACACAGTGGGTGGGGGCTGAAGTTTGACATAGGGTCTCAGCTTATCCACAGAGAGTTTTAAGGTCTCAACTTAGATATTATGCTTCTTGATCAGTGCTTAAAAGTCTTAAGAGTATCTGAAATAGCAAAGCATCCATTTAAAATATTTTGCTAGATAGCTAGATATGGATATAAATATAGGCAGTTTTACTAGTCTAAGTACAAAGAATCGACTCTGTTAACAAAGTTTTATCAGTATAAGGACTTATAGCTTAACTTTCTTGCTAGGTGTTCATCTATTGTGGAAATATTTAATTGTATAAACTGTTTAAATTTGCTATTTAAGGAAGAAAAAAGCTGGATCTCAAGAATGTTAGTTTTTTTTCAATTATGTTAAAGTATAAATCAAGTTATTCTGGAAACTTTTTCTTCTGAAGGAGTAGGAAATGAGTTATAGCTCCATCCACTTCAGCCCGACTCCCCCAACCTTGTAGATGTTGATTCCTCAATCAGTACAGTTGTCTGTAAAGCAAGTCAGTGGTTTCTGCTGAGTACTATTCTGAATAAAAAGTAAATGAGAGAAACACACTGTTCCCCTTGCTTCCCTTGACCAATGTTCTTTCTTAACACAAAGTAGGGAACTGTAAGTCCTGCATTTTGTAACAGAATATCCTCTTTAAAAGACTCTAAAGATGGCATTTACATCAGATTATAACTTAGATCAATTTCTTACTGTAAAAAGAAAACTCTCAGAGTGAGATCTGTCAGCAGTGACAGCTGCTTTTTGTTGGATGTATTTTAAGTAAACAGTTAAGACAGTGGAGCTTTTGCTAAGATGATTTAATAAAGCTCATTCATGTTGTTGATTTCCATAGCTGACCTGGATAGAATATGAAATTGAGCTCTGTAACATGTCATCAAATATACTGATGTGATAAAGGCATGTCCAGTGTTAAACTTTAATTCTAAATGTAATCAAACATGTTAAGACAAATGACACAATGGAAGAAATACTGGAAAACATTTGACATTTATTTTCCTATGTTTCTAACCCATGTATAATGCTCGCTCTACTTCATTAGGAAAGTATTAATAGCATTTCTGCTGTTACAAAAAAAAACAACACTGAGTTATTTTTGAGATTATAGATCTAAGCTATTAAATCAATCAATATAAAAGCAAATGAGTAGTTAAGAGCAGGATTTTTGTTCTCAGTAAACATCTCCTTGTCTCGATCTGTTCTATTCACAGTAATGAATCAGCAAGAAATCATTTGACCCAGCAAAATTCACTCCTCTATCTGAATTGTGAGTCATACAATTGTAAGCCTTGGAGCACAAGCCACTTGGATATTTTCTGTTTTCTACTTCCATGCCCAGTTCTTTCATTCTTCACTCAACACATAGTGATTGAGTGTATCATACAGTCTACTGGAAGTATGTGATTTTTCATATATTAGTATCTCCTAGTCCTCCTTCACAGCTGTATGGGAAAAGGAGGGAACTACATTTCATGTTTGATCTCAGTAGTTCCTGACAGTTGATAACTTGGCCTTGGCTGTGAGACCCGTAAAATGTGAAAATGAAGCTATGAATAGTAATAATGAAAAAAACTGGCAATTTCTCTTGAGCATTTATTTCAGTATTAGGCAGTATTCAAAGCATTTCCTGAACACCAACTCCTATGGTCCTCCCAACAATCTTGTGGTGATTACTGATCCCATTACAGAGACGAGGAATGTAGACCCAGAATGTAGAGGGCTCTGGACAAAGCCACATGCTATCTAACTAGTGGCAGAGATGGAATTTGAACTTGAGGGCTGATTGGAACCTGAGCTCCACACTATATAATGATGCTTTCTCCATAGAATGACATTAGTATTATGCCAAATGTGAAAATTGTGGAATGTGAAAAGCATGGGATTAGGAGTCAGCAATATGAGTTCACATTGATGGTGAGCCCCAAACTAGGAGTGTGTGTGAACTTGAGCAAGTTATTTAGCTTATCTTAGCCTCAGTTTCCCCATATGTGACATGGATTGGATTAAAGAGGCCAGATAACAGGTTTACCTTCCTCAAATGCCCTCTGTATCACTTCTGTGACTTCTATTCCCTCTCAACTCTATCTCCCTAGTTCCCTGAATCCCTCCTTTTCCTACATGTGGGTAGTTGGGGAGCTCGATGCATTCTACAGTGAAAACCTGGAACAGGCTCAGAAAAACCTGAAAAAGGCCAAGGCTGTGCTGTGCACACCAGTGTGGGTGCCGAAAGCTAGCTAACCCCTGGGATCTGGAAAAAATCTTAAGTCACATGGAGAAACACTATTTGTGGAGCGTGTGCTTTTGTAGCTTTGCATTTCCAAGTTCATCAATGATACTCATAGGAGTACAAAAAATAATCAGTTTGGCCATAGACACAAACAGGCTTCTTTCCAGTAGGACTTCTCAGTCTTTACAAGGCTAACATGCAATGGGTATCTCCAATGGACAGCAGAGAGTGCAGTGTTTCCACACAAAGGTACAGGGAGGTCCCTTTGACTTTCCCAGGTCACCTTGCAGAATGAGTCGTTAAGCAGAGAGGAAATTGGGAGCATTTCAGACTACAGCGGCTTTAACGAATGAAGGTAGCACTCACCACTTATGGGCTGTCTCCATGACTCTGGCTCTGGGCTCTGAGATGAGCCCCATCCCTCTGAGTCCTTTGTGGAAGCTGCAACATGGCCTAGATGGGACAACAGAACTGGATTGTTCCGAGAATTCTAGAATCGAAAGCTGATTCATGCATTTCTCTTATCCATCTCTTGGGATCTAGAAATGCTATCCACTAATCCTTATGCTATGAGGGACAATGGAAAGAAGTCTCAGTTATGGGTGCATATGAGTCAGGGTTGAGAAAGACTTCAGAAAATTACAAGATACAGAAGACTAGAAGAAAAAAAAAAAAGCCAGAGGGAAAACAAAAGGATTATCCAAAGTGACAGTTGACAAGAGACTCTATCAGTAAATACCTCCTCCAATCTTAATCTGAAGATGTTAACTTCAGACGTGTGGTTAAACAGGTTGTATACAGCACAACTCCAGGGGAGTCCATGCTTGAAGAATTGTGCTTGTAGAGTACTGGCTGTAACCTGAATAATGCCCTGAAGACCTCTCTGGTCCTGCACAGTGACTGGGGCGTTGACCTTAGCAACTAAGTAAATGAATGGAAAATGTGTTCATACAAACTATTGTTTTGGTCTGTTAGGCTGAAGTTGGTTTGTTCACTAGGCAGAGTTCTTCAAGGTAAGGGCCGAAAACTGGTCCATACAAACAAGTGAAAACACACAAGAAATGAATTCAGAAAACCATGCAAATATGATTCAGGCAATTTAATTATGACTTTTTTAATTAAAAAAACTTTTAGAACATTTCAGGAAGTTCTCTATATTTCCATTTTCCAAGACCATCTCTTTCCTTCTTAGTTTCCTCTGGGTGAACAAGAAACCCACCAAAATTTCACTTGCCAATCCCTTGCCGAAGCGTGTTGACTGAGTATGCATCTTCACTTAAGTTTCAGAATTAGACTGAGTATGTGTCTGAGTATTTGCACCATCAGGACTTTTTTTTTGTTGTTCCTGATGATGTAGGATTTATTCATTTTATTTATTTATTTATTTTAGTTGTTGGTATTTATTATCTCTCTTGTTTACAATGTAACATTCATTTTTTAATATTGGCATTGTATCTCAGACTATATTTCACACCACGCCCTCTACCTAAGTCCCAGTCCTTCACCAGCAGCACCCTTTCCCCTCTTTCCTTCACCCACTCTTCCGTCTACTGGCAGAAACCATCTTGTGTCTGTGAGTTTTTGCTAGAGTTTATCTGTTTATTTGTTTCATTTCTCTGTATTCCACATATGAGTGAAACCATCACATATTTCTCTTTTTCTTTCTGACTTATTTCACTTAACATGATCCCTTCTAATTGCATCCAGTTTGTTGCTGAGGGCACAATTTCAAGTTTTCTTTAAGTAGCTGCATAGAATTCCACTGAGTGTCCAGACCACAGCGCCTTTATCCCTCACCTGTTGAAGGGCATTTAGGTTGTTTCTCTGTCTTGGCTACTGTGAATTGTGCTGTTGTGAACACAGGGTGGAGATAATTTCTTCTGATTAGAGATTTTGTGTCCTCTGGGTATATGCCCCAAGAGTGGGATTGTGGGATAGAATGGTAGATCATCAGGATTAAATTTTACACGGAATCTGGGCCCAGCAGTCACCTTATCCACTAGTTTATTTAGAAATCCAAAATGAAGTCTTCAACCTCCTGTGCCTCAGTTTCTCCTCTTGTAAAATGAAGGTAAAGAAAATGACCTCCAAGAATGAGTATGAATATGAAGTGATGAATTATTCTAAAGCGCTCTTCAAAGGAGACTTGCAATAAATCCTTAATAATAATCTTTCCAACACTGAAGACATAAAGATAAATTAGGCAGCCCCTTTGTCTCTTTAGAGAATAAAAGATAAAATCTGTATTTCAGTGTCAGTCTAATTAGGGCAGTAAGCACTTATCTGTTGATTCAATATGAAAAACGCATTCTAATTGCCCATTTGGATAAAATTTACACCTTTCAAAAAGTTTGGGATTCCCTTTGTTTTGCTATTTTCAATATTAAACATTTCTTTAAAAGGAAGAGATTGATTTCTAACAGAAAGACAATTTCCTCATTATATTTAAATGTACATCATGAGAAAAGAATATTTTCCAGTGTGGTCCAAAGGATTAGCTCAGTGATGTTATGTAACTCAAAGAATATATATAAAGCAAAGTTATAAATGCTTAATTATGTTAAAAATAACTTTGAGATTAAAATAGATTAAAAATATCATCTGTGCCTCTTAGTCAGGGGCCCAGCAAATTGAGAACTTTTAAATTACTTCTGGAACACGATGGCTCCTGTGTGAGGAAAGCGTGTAAAGGAAGCCTTTGTCTCTGCAGCATACCTGTGGTTGGATCACTCAGAGCCTCATTTTGCTGAAGCATCACAAACACGTGGGTAGCTTTCTATTCATCAATAGCGATTTTTCCCTCCCAATATAGACAAATGTGTATTGCTATAAATGAGCATAACTTAAATGATTCTACAAACTGTGAATTTTTAAATGTCTCTTATTTTGAAATCAAAGCCAATGTTTAAACTTCTAAATGGAGGAGTCTCTGTACAATTTCTGGAGCAGGAAGGTTTTCAGTGACTTGGGTATGTGAAATTTTGTGTATGGAGGAGATGGGAGCCACTCTAGCGGCGGGGAGACAGCTTGGGGAAAGGGTTAGAAGCACAGAGATAGCATCTGAAGCACAGTCTGACACCTGTGAGAATCTGCGCTGCAATTTTGATGACCCACCAACCTCCAAAGGGGTTCAAGTATTTTCTCTCTTATCAACACCAAGCATCATTTTTATTTCCTCACCTTCAAATAAGGTAATAGAATCTAGATGAAGAGTAAGATTTCTTCCAACCCTAGGATTCCTGATTGTAATCTTGCCATAATCACCTCAGGACTAAGCTGCTTTGCAAAATAAAATGATTATATTTGTAAGTGATCAGGCCTGTTGGAGAAGCTGGCACTGCCCGGTTTGGGGGCACAGAGAAGGGAATGTGTGGGCTTTAGCTCCGGAGGTACAAGGTTACATACAGTCAAAGCTGCAGCAAAAATTGGAGTCAGAAAAGGAACAATTCTCATTTTGTTCTGCTGCAAAAGAGAGACCTGCCCCCCCTTCAAGATTATAATGACTCAGTGGTTATTTAAATATGATTATGTCTTCCTTTTTCATTAAGCCTTTAAATGCAGAGATCTATAAAGCTTTGAGATTTGAAAGGTTTAAGATTTTAAAGAAAGAACATAGTGACATGAGACCAGAATGATGTAAGGTGATGACATCAGCATCAGAATGCTGTTGCTAAGGTGAACCCGTTTTTCTCTCTAATCCAGGTGGAAGCCTAAATAATTGCCCATTTCTGGTAAAGACTATATCCCTGACATGATCCCTTCTCTCTAAGAGATAAAACAAAGCCAGATGCTTTTTCTTTGTACAAATTATTTTTGAAATAAAGATTTTTTTAAAATATTATAAAACATAACACATGTTCTTGGAAGGGAATTCAGGACATTTTATATAAGTGAAATTTTGATTTTTTAAGAATGTATGCTGAGATCTAGATGGGTGTCAGAAAGCGATTGTTTGACACATCAATCTGAAAGTGGGTAGTAGTATTTTTAATTTAGTGGAAAGGAAGGTAGGGAAACATCTGGAAGTGAAAAAGTGATCTGTAGTCTTAGAATAGTTGACAGAGGAAAGGCAGCCTGGGGAGACGTGGGTTTGAAGACAGACAGACGGAAGCCACTGTGCTGTGGCTGTTGACTGATCCAAACTGAATAATAGAGTATGCCACAAGAACAGAGAGGGAAGGGCATTGCAGGGAAATACTGTTAAGGTCAAACACTGTTTGATTTCACTCAGATGGAAGATGAAGAAAACACAAAGAAGCCAAGCAAAACAACTCTTAGACCCAGGAACAAAATGGTGACTTTCAGAAGGGAAGGGGGATGGAGGGTGGGTAGACCAGTTAAAAGAGGTTCATTGGATGGTAGAAGATGGAAAATAGACTTCTAGTGGCAAGCATAACAGAATATGTACAGATGTCAAATTAGAATGCTGTATACCTGAAACCTCATGTTATATTCTAATGCCCTTCAGTTAAAATGTGTTTCTTAATTAAAAAATAATAAAAAGGAAAAAACATGGGGGATAGTACTAGCAACAAACTAGAGGCCAACACAGTGGAATCCAGTAGTCCTTCCCACGTGAATGTCTGTGGAGTGCTCCCCGGAGTTGGTATCTTCTGCTTGAAAAGCTCGAGAGCTCCCATGCCATGCCTTTCCTCACCTCCTCAAACCTCTGCTGGAAGGCATGCTCTTAATGAGGCCTGTTCTGCCTACTCCAATCTGAGCTCCAAATCCCCCTCCCACCACCATAGATTGCCTGATCCTCCTTACCATGTTCTACTTTTCTTTCTTGCTTTTTAAACACCATTTAATATGTAATGCCTTCTAATTTGCTGTATAGTTTTGCTGTTACAACTAGAGCCAATGTGGTATAGCAGTAAAAAAAAAAAAAGGACTCTGAAACCAGCCTATCTGGAGCTAATGGGCTCTACCACTGACCCTTATAATGGCCCTGAAAATGTTACTTCGTCTGTCAGGTAATGTTCCTCAACTGTAAGACTGCAATCAGAATAGCAGATGTTTCCTACTGTACTGACACGTAGCGATCACCACATAATGATCAATAAATAGTCTCTATTTCCTGCAATTGCCAATATTATGAACACTCTTTAGAAGCATTAGTCATGAAAGGTATTTGATAGAAGAAAGAAATGGATAACACTTTTCCCAGAAATTGGTATTTTCATTGGAACATGGAATTTCATCAGAACGTGCCAGAAAATTTCAGGCAAATCATCTCCAAGATTTGACTTAGGAAGTTTGTAAAGATCTGTTACAGGTAAGATACCCTGGAACCACGGGGACTTCTAGATAACTGTAGTTCCGAGAAATGAATAAGAGGTAATATTGAAACAGGGTAGATGTCTCACAGATTGTTGAGACAGTTGAGAACTTTGATAAAATAAGAAGATCTGATACCAAATAAAAGATGTTGAGTGGAATGAAATAAGCAGATATGGACATGGCCCTAAAGAACAGGAAAGAGAAAAATGATTTATCTGAGCTAGTGTTTCTGATCCCTCAGGAAACAATACTAGTTAGGTATCTTTTATACAAAAGGGCCTATGCTCAAATAAATTCTCAAACATGACCAACTCTATACCCCTTTTAGATTACTAACAAAGCACATCCACAGAATAAAAGTTCGATGAAGTCTTTTGGCGGAAGCTCACGTTAATTGAACTAACGTTTTATTTTCTAAATTTACTTGACTGGATCCTTTCCTTCAGGAATGTTTTGACACTAGTATCCTTAGATTTTTGCTTTTAGGATCATTGTGTAAATCTTTAAGCTCCCTGGGGTCAGATCTGCATCTCATTCATCTTTATATCTTACATGTCTCAATAGGAGCCAAAATATAACAAGTATTTGATAAATCCTAATCAAATGCACAGAAAAGTAGATCTAGGTAGGATACCAATCCTGGGAGAAGCAAAAAGGAGATAGGAATGAAAGCATTGAAAAGAATTTCATCGAAGAATGTTGTATTGTAGTAAGTGAAAACCAGTTGCATTAATTCTTAAATGCAAGATTGTAATCAAAGCTACACTTACGCATCAGCCATACTTGGTATGTCCCAATCCGGTTCACCCAGAGGTGATAGTGTCTTCTCTAGTCCGTAATTTCACCCACTCCCACTGCCTCAGAGGCTCACCCCATCATCTCACCAAGAATTTTTTCTCAAACCCAGCCACTTCTGAACCTTTTGAGAAAGAGGTTATTCCCATTCCATTCAAGATCCCTTCCAAGGAGCTGGGCTCCACATTGAACATCAAGGAAACAACCTAAGACCCTGACTCTGCAATACTACACACTGTTGGGTGGCTGCAAAGTTGACTTGTCCCTGGGTTTCATACGTGTGGCTCTAGTGACCTTGGAAGCTCCTTTGGAAATGTTCCTCCAGTGTGGCTGTGTGTCTCAAACACAGTATCCTACTTATCCTATACCATATTGCTGTCCTACCACACTTTATTCATTTATTGTCTTCAGTGCCCTGTGTCAAGTATGTAATAGGTGCTTGGAAGATACCAGTGAACGAGCAGGTCAAGAACTCCACCCATTCTAGTGGAGGAAGTAAGCAGCAAACATCAGTAGTTTATATATTTCAAAAAAATGGTGGCAGGTGTTAGGGAAACACAAGGAAAGGCAGACAATGTGAATAGATCCTCTGTCAAGAAGGCCAGAAGGTAATGGATGGGAAAAATCTTTCAAGTAACCCAACAAGAGAGACAGTGTCCCGGTCATTTCAGGTTGGGGGAATTCTTGTTTCCTTTAGAAACATCACTTTAATATAAGGAGGTGGGATGGGGTCTGCGAAGACTCATCCTTTCTTATAGGTGGAGGGTCATAGTATAGAGTGAACACAAGAGTAGGTACACATGGTGATGCCAACTAGCAGAAGAGCGCGGTGGGGAGCAGCTGCAAGTGGTATGGGTGGTCTCAATAAAGAATAATGATAGGAACAAAGACTCCTCGTGCCTTGCTCTTTGCACTTATTTTCAGAATTCACACTATTTTGAAAGGATGTGGTCACTGGCAAGTTTCCCTCCCCCCACCGAAGGCTGGCAGTGTTATCATCCTTGTCTCATAGGTTCTCTCGTTGGTCCACCAGCCTCTGAAATCCTGCAGGGCCATAGGCTTCACCCACATCTCAGAGGCTTGTTTTCAGATGACCTGATGAGAACTGGGCATGTTAGATAACCTATGACCTGACCTTCTCTCTGCAACTTCAAATGCCGTGGGACCTCAGGACAGGAGACCTTATGCAGCTATTGCACCAGGAACTAAAAATGGGACAGCTGATGTTGGTCAACCTCTTAGGACCTTTGCCTTGGCGCCATGTTTCCCAAATTGTGCTCTGAGGTACTCCGGATACTGCAATGAGCACAGAGGGTTCTGTGGGATATTCTGCGTTTCCAAGAAAATCAGGGCAATACTCACCATTGTCAGACACTGCAAACTGCTCATTCAGGGTTGTTCGGTTTCAATATTAGAATCACACTACATTCCTTTCAATGATATCAACTGTCTTTGAAAAGTTGGATTTTCAGCTTTGCAAGAAAATAAACAAATGAGAAAGATCCAATGTGGAACAGGAAATGGAGGGTTGAAACTAATGGTTCCAGTCCGATTTCAAGCTTTGAGAAATATGTGTAGTGGCCCAATAGACCTAATTTATGAGTAACTAATTGCGGTCATTTAAAAATGAAATAAAAGCATTGCTTTTTCTTTCAAACTGGTTTTGTGTTAACTTTTCAAATAGTCAAAATACAGTCACTTACAAAGTTATTGGGACTGAATCGCTTTATAAATGGAACAACTCTGTTTCTTTTGGCTGACAGCACAGTGAAAATAAAAATGAAAACTAACAACAACAAAAATAAAACAACTGAATATTATGAACACTATGAACCAAAAAAAAAAAAAAGCAAATCTTTGCCTTAGTCCATGGTAGCCGTCCCTCTGAGTGAAACGTGACAGAATTCCAGCCACTGAGGATGATGGAGATGCTGACAATGGTCACAGCAGCTGTCCTGGTCAGAGGGAACCCAGTGAGCCTGTGTCAGGCTGTATATTCCCAGGCACTATTTCATTTACATGTTTTATGTAATTTATTTCATTTACTTTCCTTAATTCACAAAACGTAAGTCCTGTTTGTTTGTTTTTTCCCCAGAGTTTTCTGTCCTTGGACCCATTGGGAAAATTTAGGAGCCAGTTAACCTTTCTTATGGTAAATTCCGTGGAAACACTAAAACTTTTCTGACAATTGTAATACCGATTCTCCTTTCCTTACTGCACTTTCAGCAACCCACACATTAAAAAACAAATTAAAAAAACACAAGCCTCTTCTGAATCCTAAATACAAAATCCATCAAGCATGAGATGCGGCGTTGCTCCTTACTAGGCACGTTGGGCGACAGGTAGACAGACCAGTGTGTGGGCCCTGCATACTCTGCAATAGGGCTTATTCATACGACGACGAGAGGAGAATTAAAAAAAAGAAAACAATATATGCTCAAAGGATTAAGTGGGGAAATACAGGATAGAAATATTATATTGAAAGAGAAATGAGCCCTGAGATTGAATTGTCACAGACCAGACCGTCTGCAACTCTCCTTCCTGCCTGATTTCTCTCTTGGTGTAAACAGCCTTGTCCTCCTTCTAGCTATCTCTCCTGGAAAGTCAACACTTCCATCTGCTCTAGGACACCTATCCTTTTCCACTCAAAGGAAGACTTTGTTTCTATGGAAATCACCTCCATTTTAAACATCATCAGAGATTAATTTTCCTTATGCCTCTGAGCTTGCTAGCATTTGTATATCCAACACAGGAGGGCTTCTCAGAACCACATTGTGCCTTTAAGCTTTTGTGTTATTTCTCTTTTCCCATTTTTGGTCTAACTTTTCTTTCCTAATATATAGTCTACGTTCATTATCTCTGTGACCACACTATCAATTTTTGGCTTGAGGTCTGCATTTATCTTTGCCAAATACCAGTGTTATGTTCAAGTGTATTCATTTAGCCATTCAACAACTATTTTGTAAGCATCTGCTATTCTGTCACTTCAGATGGTAGGTACTGGGGCTAAACTGATAGGCAAGAAGATGCAGTACTTCTTTCACAGACTGGTAGGTATGCAAGCCAGACATGTGTACATAGACGATGATTGTTGCTCTGGTAAACAAGATGTTAAGGTGCTAGGGAAGTCATAGTGGTTTGGGCAAGCTTGCTGGAAGAGGTAGTATGTACATGGACTGTTGCTGAATGGAAAGGTGCTACAGGAGTATGAAAGGAAGAGATGTTTCATGCACAAGGAATCCAGGTTCTACAGTAGAAAGGGCACAACACATTCTAGAGATTAAAATTGAGAATGGTTGTTAGATAGGAGGGAAGTGAGTTCAAGAGGAGTGTGGAGGGAATATACTCAGGATTCACACAAGAGCCATATCCTGAAGATGATGGGCAAGGGTTGACTGACTGCAGAAGATGCCATTATAGGATTTGTTTTATAAAAGATCACTTTGGCTGCAGTGTGGTAAACAGAATCAAAAGTCACTGTCAAGATTGGAGGGTCAAAGGGGAAGAATAAACAGAAAAGGTGACGGAGGCTTGAATTAGTGACAGAGCAGTGGAAATGGAGAGAAGTAGATGGATTGATTTTAGACATAGGAGCTTATGGGGCTTGGGAGTATTGGGTATTGGTGGCTATGGTGATGCATTCACTGAAATGAGAAACCCCAGAGAACTGTATTCTAATAGAATAAAGCCAGATGTTAATGTGGGACAAGATGAAAATGAGTTATCTCTGGTACATTTAGTGAAGAATTGGGCCAAGAGGTCAAAACCAAGGGATGAAGTATAGATCTTGAACTCATTAACTTATAGAAAATAATTCAAAATTTCTATGGGACAAATCCAAATGTGATTTTTATTTTAATTCTTTTAGCTAAATCTTTGACTTTTACTTAGTAAATTGTCTTGTTGACACTTATTCTAGGTTTGATTTCTCCCACCATTCTCCTTGCTATGTAGTTATCATAATATCAATGAATATTAGGTCGATTATTTCCTGCATTTCAAGACCTTCAATATTGAGTTACAAAAGAAAAAAAAAGGAGAAGGAGGGAGTGGGGGGAAGAGGAGGAGAAGGAGAAAAAGATAAGAAGTCCAGTTTGGGTCTGCAGTGCACTGTATCAACCAATTCATTAATTCAACCCACATTGTTATTACTGAGCTTACTTCTCTCCTGTGCCTGGCACAGACCAGAATAGATGCTGGAGACACAAGGGTGATTTCTGATGATGACAAACTGATTGCAAGGTTAGCTCTTAAGTAATTAACCAAATAAATGTACTGCCATGCCCTGTAAGAGTGCTTTAAAGTAGACACCTGTAAGATCATGCCACTCAAAGAGTAGTCCATGGACCATCCATAGCAATATCACCTGGGAGCTTGTTAGCAAAGCAGAATCTCAGTATCCACCCAAGAACTACAGAGACAGAATGTGCATTTTAACAAGACCCCTGGAGGATTTTTACACAGTACATTTGAGATGTACTGCTCTAGAGGGCAACTGGAAACAAACAAGATAACAACAGGTGGACCTGAGCTCATCTTGGGTGATCAGGGAAGAGTCCTCTGAAGAAATGGCTCTGAGGAGACTGGAGAGATAGGACCTGGATAACACAGGACTTTGTAGGCCATGTTCAGAACTGACATCTTTTTCCTAAGAGCAACCCACAACATATTTAAATACTAGAGCAGTCAACTCAAGATACCTTAACAAGACACCATATTGGTGGTGTGACTGAAACAACAGAATTTTTATTTTCACAGTTCTGAAGCCTGGAAGTCTGAATCAGCATGCTAGCGTGGTGGACTTTGGTGAACTCTCTCTCTCTCTCTCTCTCTCTCTCTCTCTCTCTCTCTCTCTCTCTCTCTCTCTCTCTCTCTCTCTCTCTCTCTCTCTCTCTCTCTCTCTCTCTCTCTCTCTCTCTCTCTCTCTCTCTCT